>CAJNSZ010000021.1:596460-735254 GCA_905329745.1 Rotaria sp. Silwood2
TGTTCTTTAGACCGATAAACAGAAAAGAAAAAAAATAACAAAATTAACTTGACTCGACTCGACTCGACTCGGAAGTCTCGGTAACTCGACTTGACTCGACTCGAAACCATTTCGAAATGACTCGGACTCGACTAGACTCGAAAAATGGCTTGACTCGCCCATCCCTGCATTAGCGGTTTGAATACACACATTAATTATTAGGATATTAGTTGAAGTATGATCAAATAGCATAGAAAAATACAGTATAATTTTCTCTATCATGACATGAAAAAAAATTTCTTCAAATTTTTCGATAGGAAAATAAGATAATGGCGCCACTACTTTTGATATGCTTAATAAAATATCCATCTGATTTATGTATTATTTCTTATGTTTCGGAACTTAGAAAATAAAGAAGTACTATGGAAAGAAGCAATAAGTTATTTAAACCCATAGAAATACGAAGAGCTCAAAAAAAAACAGCTTTTAACATTATTTTTGTTTTTTGCTGTTTTTTTTCACTTTTTCTGATAGATCTTTCCGCTTTTCCGGCAAAAGGAGGTAGCAATTTTGATCTTTTCATATAATAAGTTACGTCTGAAATTAAAAACAGATATAAAATACTAGTTTTTATTGTTCGAATATGCCATCAATCTTAATTTAATTAATTAAAAATATATCGAGAATTTTATTCTACGTATAAAATCTGTTGATATATAACTTTCACGATATAAAGTAATTAATCACAGAAGATCAATTTCGTTTTTTCATAATGAAAATTTTGTTGCATACGATTTTGGAGAACGTTTTCGAATCAAACATCATGGTTTTGTAAAAAAATATATTCATTTATGTATATATAGCTTTTCATTACGATTAAGAGTTGAATTGTAAGAAGTTTTCAGATGTGACAAAACGATATAACATCGGATGATTAAAAAAATGAGGTAAAACTTTACATGACTAATTTCAATTAATTATACATATACTGAAGCCTGCATGATTATATATTCTCGGCAAGTACGAAACAGTATTCAAGGGCGTTACTTATAGGTGTGCATAGTGTGTGACGTTTTTCGGCCTTCAATTCTGAGTTACACTTTTGATTGTATTTATTTTATTTTGATAACTAAGAACGATAATACGAAGAAAAATTAATTACTAATAAATAATGATAAATAAAAAGGAAATTAAAACGTATTTTATTTCATGAACTAAGACTATTTAATCAAGATTGCTTGAACATTTTTTTATACACTAAAAAATGATCAAGGTTTAATCGAATGTTACGACATCTAGATGCGTTTCTGATGCGATGGTTCGAAACATCCAATCAACGAAAAGGTTGTTTAGAGTATTATTATTGCATTCATTGAAATACATAGTTAATAATTTTAGTTATGGAAAAGAAAGTTAATATTTATTTCTTATTTATTAATCTAAAAGATGCAATAAGTTAAATCACGTTAGATGCATGAGTCTTGAGTTTTTTTTTCTTTATTATTTAACGTACAGCTGTAGTTCTTCGTTGTCCAACTTGAATTTTTTCATTAATAACATTACTTTTCTTATCATTATCATACCAATCAAATGGACGTCGACCAAATTTAAGATCATTTTGAGGTAAATCTCGTATTGAATTAGATCTTGAAGTTGTCTTTGTCTTAGGTAATTGTTTTTTCTTGGTACTGTTTACAAGAATATGTTGTGGTACAATAGTCGAACGTGGTTCACCTGATATATATTGTAATGGTGATGAGCATTGCGGCATAGCTTGCATACATTGAAGAGATCCAGCGTTTATTTGTTGTGGTTGTCCAATATTAGCAATCTGTGGGAGTGACATTGATGGTTGTATCATTGGTTGACCACACGAAATTACTATTGGACTTGAAGCTGTACTTGGAAAAAGATTCGACGGAGTAAGTTGCATAGGTGGTAAAGCAAGAGCTTGTTGTTGCATAGGTAATGCTAATTGTTGTTGCATTGGTAAAGCTAATTGCTGTTGTTGTTGTTGAAATTGCCCTGGTTGTTGAATTTGGATAGGTGGTAAAACGATTTGTTGAGGTTGCGATTGTATATGATTTTGAGCTGGAGCTGCTATAGATGTTTGTGGTTGTTGACATTGAACAGGTAGAAGTATAATTGGCTGTTGTGGTGGCGCTGTTACACATCGTCGTGAATGAGAATGTGATCGATGACGATGACGTGAACATGAACTGATTGTTGTACATGATGATACTGATGAACATGAACTTGAGTCAATAATATGTATAACAGGACGACAACGGCGTGAACGATGACCTCGACGACACATACGCGCAGGACGATGACGCCCATATGAATGAAGTCCTGGATCATAATATGGTGGTGGTGGTCCCATTCTTGGCATTCCACCTCGATGTGGACAGGGCATTGGAGGATAAGATGGTGGAGGCATTGGAGGATAAGATGGTGGAGGATACGGCGGTGGAGGCATTGGAGGATAAGGTGGTGGAGGGGATAACAAAGGAGGTGCACCACTATAATTCATTATTGGTGGTTCTATAGTACCTGGTGGAGGAAGATAAGAGTTTGGAGTAATTACAGGAAAATTACTGCCTCCCATAGGTGGATAACCTGGATAAAGACCACCACCAGCACCACCTGGAACATATGATTGTGGAGTAAGAACAGGAAAAGGTCTAGGATATGGAGCGGTTCTGCCTCTCGGCGTTGCGAAAGGACGTGGTGGTGGCGGTTTGGCCAACTAAAATAGATAAAAATTAATAAATTCATGTTGCTTCAAAAGTTACTTATTCGTGCAAATAAAAGCTGCAGTATTACTGCCATATTTTGATAAGATGGACTGATTTTTTTTACTACTTGTAAAAAAAAAATTGTTCAGTTTATATTCATAAGAAAACCAATGATGGAAATTTATATCTTATTAATTAGTGTAACCTGATATTTATAGTAATAAACAACTGAGATTATTAAATGAATTATTTTTTGTTTTCATAATTAGTCAAAGATCGCATTTTCATATTCATATCAAAAGTAATATTTCAAAATAGTAATTTTCCATTGATTCTTTTATGAATATAATCTATAAGTATTTCTTTTTTAACAATGAATAAATCAATTGATTTAGTCAAAATAAGGCAGAAATTCTTAAGTTTTTTATTCCAGAATAGTATTTTTTTGAATCATCGTATTTTTATATATTATATTTGAAAATTTAAAAAAAAAATATTTCTTTCCAGATAAATTCAAAAATGACAACAGTGGATCATAAAACTGATTCTGTTATAAAAATTGATCCGTCTGAACTTGATTGTCTTCGTTCAAATGTTCTTAAATCTCAAATAGCTACATATCGTTGTCTAGCTCGAAATTTACCTGTATCAGATTCTTTACTTAATTCATGTTCATATAAATCACAATTAGCTAATCTAATTCAAAATCACCTTCAACAAGAACAATCAAATCCAAATGGTATTGTTCTTACTCAAACATCCAAAGCAAATGATCAAAATAATATTGACACATCGTCAACATTTTCATCGGCAACTGATATGTATCGATGGTTAATTCAATCGAATCAAACAAATGAAGAAAAAACTGTTAATAGAACTCAAAAACATCCAATTTATTTTAATCCATTATATAATCAACAAGAACGAGATAAACGGTAAATGATATATTCTTTATCGGTATAAAAATTCAACTGATTCGTTCTTATTTCTTAGTGCTCTTAATCGTATATCAAATCGTCTTCAAGAATTAGAACATATGCCAGCTAATATGAATGCTGAATTACGAACACGAGCATTAATCGAATTAAAATCGCTTAAATTACTTCAATTTCAAAAACAACTTCGTAGTGAAGTTCTCAATACAATGAAGGTTTTTATCAAATCTCTTTATTGTAAAATACAATTAGAGCCCATTGAGTCTAACTTTAAAAATGTTGGCCTTGATGGGCTCTAAACACAATCGACAAGAGTGTCGAAGTATAGAGGTAGAAACTTGAGTCTCTCTCTCTCTTCCGCTACGCTAGAGATGTTTTTGAAGGCATACGATTACAGACCGTATATCATTGACATCTTGTTACCATATATGAACTATCTTAATACATTTCTCGAAGATTATATAGAAGGATGATAAAGAAATGTATTCCAAAATAGATAGAATTAAATAATCTCTGTGTAATGAGCAAGAGTAGCTACATTATATTTTTCACATTTTATTTCTACAAGAATTTCATAAACAGATTTTAAAATGATATTCTAATTTCTTTTACTAATAGAAAGATACATTAATTGAAACTACTCTTAATCCTCGTGCATATAAACGTCCAAAACGTCATCAACTTCGTGAAGCACGTTCAACTGAATATAATGAACGACAACGTAAATTAGAAATAAAACAACGAAAACATGCTAAACATCAAGAATTTTTAAATGCTATATTAACACATGCTAGAGATTTTCGTGAATATCATCGTCGATATACAATGGCAACAATGCGTATGAATAAATCAATTCAAGCTTATTTTGCTAATAATGAACGTGAATTAATTAAAGAAAAAAAACGTCAAGAACGAGAACGTCTTATAACTTTAATGAATAATGATGAAGAAGGTTATAGAAAATTAGTTGATGAAAAAAAAGATGCACGTTTAGCGTTATTACTATCACAAACAGATGCTTATATTGATAGTTTGAAACAATTAGTACGACAACATCAACAAGCTAATCGTTCACATGCACGATTAGATAAAACAAATACTAATAAATCAGAAGAATCAAGAAGACCAGTAGTTAATTCTCCATCAATTAATCAAAAATCAACAACAACAACGTAAGTTCTCATTGAATAGAACATAAAGATTTCATTTTGTTTTTTTTTTGTTAGTTCAACAATCGATCAAACTGGTAATGATAAAGCAATACGTGATGCTGTTAAAATTGCAGCAACAAATGAAGATGATGAATATGATGCAAAAGAATCATATTATTCAATAGCTCATCGTATAGTTGAACCAATAACTGAACAATCAAAAATGCTTGTTGGTGGACAACTTAAACCATATCAATTACAAGGTCTTGAATGGCTTGTTTCATTATATAATAATAATTTAAATGGTATACTTGCTGATGAAATGGGTCTTGGAAAAACAATTCAAACAATAGCATTAATTGTACATTTAATTGATTGTAAAAAAAATCCAGAACCATCATTAATTATTGTACCATTATCAACATTATCAAATTGGGCTGCAGAATTTCGACGTTGGGCACCAGATGTAATAGTTATACAATATAAAGGTTTACCACATGTACGTAAAATGCTTGCACAAACAATACGTACAAGTCGTTTTAATGTTTTATTAACAACATATGAATATATAATGCGTGATCGTTCAATATTATCAAAAGTTTCATGGAAATATTTAATTGTTGATGAAGGACATCGAATGAAAAATCATCATTGTAAATTAACACAAATATTAAATACATATTATTCAAATGCTCCACATCGTTTATTATTAACGGGTACACCATTACAAAATAATTTACCGGAATTATGGGCATTATTAAATTTTATCTTGCCAACTATATTTAAATCTTCAACAACATTTACAGATTGGTTTAATGCACCATTTGCAACATTACCAAGTGAAAAAGTTGAATTAAATCATGAAGAAACTTTATTAATTATTAAACGATTACATAAAGTTTTACGACCATTTCTTTTACGTCGACTTAAAAAAGAAGTCGAATCACAATTACCAGAAAAAGTTAGTATTTTCTTTATGTTTTAAATAAAATTTAATTTTTATTTATTTCTTATTGTGTTTAAACAATTGAATTCATATATATGAAAATTTTTGTTACAAATTAGACATAATTTATGTCATCATTTTTTTTTTCTTACACATTCAAAAATTATCTATAAAGTTATGTCAAATCAAAAATCATAGATATAGTCCATTAGATAATCTTTCTACTAATTGGGTTTTTCTTCAGTAAATTTGAACAAAAAAAAAAAAAACTTATTTTTTCTCTAATTTATCCAAAAATCTTAACAAAATACTGTTACGAGAAAAATGTATAATGAAATATTTCACTTTTTTTTCGATTATCAACCCACAATAGTGTTGTTTCGACTTATGTTTACACTACCTATACATGGTTTATTACTCACAAGGACGTCTTTCTAACTTGAAAATTGATTTTAATTGGGTTTTATCTTATGCAGAGAGTACGAACTCAAAAACTCATTTTCAAGTTGGATAGATTCTTTCGATAGTCAATCGGGATAATTGCATCTAATAAAAATTATTGTTCTTCTAGTTTTCTTTTTTTTTTGTTGTTGTTTGTTAACAGAATTTTATAATCGGTTTTGCTCGACTTCAGCAGGAAACTTTTCAAACGAAGCAAAACACGACTATAAAATCCTATTCATTTTTATAAATGTTGATGTTAACAAACAAAGATAGAAAAAAAACCAAGAATCATAAAATTACATGAAATACAATGGGTTTCTATTTTCTCAATGAATTCTTGCTATTTATAACTGAAACTTTCGGAACAGACTGAATTACAAATTATGTATCGATGTTGTAAATAAAGTGAGCAAAAAAACAAAAAGAATTTTTGTATGAAAATGGTGTCTAATATTATCAGATAGAAGTTAGCTATTGTATATGATAACATGTTATTTTGTAAAATTTAGCAAAAATCTTTTATATAATTAATTATTTTTCATGATTCTTATAGGTTGAATATATAATAAAATGTGAATTATCTGCTTTACAACGTTGCCTTTATCATGCTATGGCAAAAAATCGTACATTAATTATTGAAAATCAAAATGGTAAAAGTGGTCGTCGTGCATTAATGAATAAAATAATGCAATTACGTAAAATTTGTAATCATCCATTTTTATTTTATGAAATAGAAGAACGTTTAGCACAATCATTAGGTTATGAAGATGGTGTTATAAATGGACCTGATTTATTTCGTGTATCAGGTAAATTTGAATTACTTGATCGTATATTACCAAAATTAAAAGCAAGTGAACATAAAATATTATTATTTTGTCAAATGACATCTGTTATGGATTTACTTGAATATTATTTTTCTTATCGTAGTTATTCATATCTACGTTTAGATGGTACAACAAAAGCTGATGATCGTTGTGAATTATTAAAAAATTTTAATGATGATAATGTAAATTGTTTTATATTTTTATTATCAACACGTGCTGGTGGTGTTGGATTAAATTTACAAAAAGCTGATACAGTTATTTTATTTGATTCCGATTGGAATCCACATCAAGATCAACAAGCACAAGATCGTGCACATCGTATTGGACAAAAAAATGAAGTACGAGTTTTACGTTTAATAACTGTTAATACAGTTGAAGAAAAAATCTTAGCTTGTGCTAGATATAAATTAAATGTTGATGAAAAAGTTATACAAGCTGGAAAATTTAACCGTTCATCAACATCAAGTGAACGACAAGATTATCTTGAACAATTAATTGAAGGTGAAGATGAATGTAAAGATGATGATGAAGATATACCAGACGATGAAATTCTTAATCAAGTAAAATCAAATAATATTTTTTCTAACAATTCTATACTTAACACGTTAATAATTTCGAATTCTATGATTAGTATAAGAAAAAAAAATTCGATTTAGACTTTTGCAATTTAACATAGATTATAGATATTGACAAGTTCAGATCTAAGGAACTGTCCGTACGAATAATTTTTCGTTCTATTTTTGAGAAAAACACTTACGGGTATAAGTAAACATGTGTTTTATTGCTGAAATGCCGTTCCTGAAATAGAACGAAATCTTTCGGACAACTCAGCTTCAAGAATTGAACTGTTCGAACAGTTCTTTCGTTCATTGGATCGAAATCTTTGAATTGGAAGCTGGTCAATTCCGTATAGATTAGTACGTTGAACATCGAACTATTTATAATTGGAAACTTCACAAATCTTAATTCTTTTTCATTGTTGAGTTTTCGTCAAAATGTTTCCAATCATTGATTTCTAAATAGATACTGACTATTAACATGTAGCTCTGATCGCGAAAGTGTTCCAACGGGAGATCAGAATTTCGGCTTGTCATTTAACTAAACTTATTGACCCCTTAAAAATTTTCTTCAGTTCGTTGTTAAGTATTGTACCTCTGAGCGGGACGATACAGTGCTCTGCGACATTGTGTGAGTGTGAGACCAAAATGTGGGTGTGTATGAGTACCGACTATACACACCCACACCCACCTCATCTTGCTGAGAGCTATGTCTTCTTGCTCAACAGTACGATACTTAGCAATGAATCAAAGAAAAATTTTTAAGGACTGATGAGTTCAGTTTAATGGCGTGTCAAAAGTCCTGTAGAAATTTCGGACTGGCCCGAAATTCATGTAACCCGTTCCAACTATTGAATCGTTTCTAAGTCGAGACTATGTACATTATGTAGATTCAAATGAACTATGAATATCTTGAAAAAAACTTCGTACCCATAGTTTATTGCTATGAAGATACTGCACTCTTACAGTCTCTCTTTTTAAATGAATAAGGTGGTTAATAGAAAAACTGAATTTTGACTTGAAACTTTACATAGAAATAGTGGGAGAACTTCCCTGATAAGATGAAAGCTAATCTGATACCTAGGATACCTTTTATCTAAAGAAAAGAAATTTCCTATTCTTCTCTCAATAGCATTAAAAGAAAAACAAAAAAAAACCAATAACCAATAGCTAAATCTATATGTTATCATTAAGTTCTTTGTTTGAATAGATGATTGCTCGAAGTGAAAGTGAATTCAATTTATTCAATCGTTTGGATGTTGCACGACGTGAATATGAATCTCGTTATGGTGTTGGTAGTGGTGGTGATGGTGCTAATGAACGTGAAGCATGGAAATTATCGAATACGAATGATAATACAAAATCTATACCTCGAGTTAAACGTAAAAAAGAAAGTGATAATGAAGATTCAATCGATCAAACAACTAAAACAAGGTATTGCAAGAAAATATCTTTTAATTATTTTTTAATTTAATATATTTAAATATAATATATTTTTAGTAAAATTCCAATATCATTAATAGATCATAGTGATGATGAAATAACTCGAGAAGGAACATTAACAATAAGTGAAGAAACTACTCCATCATTATTATTAGAAGAACTTGAAGATGAAGAAGATGTTGATTATACTCAAGAAAAACCAAGAGTTCATCGTAAAATGAAAATAAGTCGTCTTATGACTGAAGATGAACTACCTGAATGGTTAAAAAATGATGTTGATCAAGTTGAAAAAACTCTTGAAATTGATCAAGATTTTGGTAAAGGACGTCGTCAACGTAAAGACGTTGATTATAGTGATAATTTAACTGAAAGAGAATTTTTACAAGCATTAGAAGAAGGAAATTTAGATGATACACTTGAACAAAAACGTATACAAAAACAAAATCGTAAAAATAATCAATCATTACAAGATAATGATATTGATCTTGATGAAATTGAAACACGTTCATCATTTGATATTCCATCAACATCAACATTAAATCAACAAAATTTTAGTTCAAAACGTGGTAGTATTAAAAAACGTTTAGAAACTAATGATCCAAAAATAATACTACAATGTCGTTTATTATTTGATCATTTATTAGCTTATCATACTGATGACAATCGTCAATTAGCACAAATATTTATACGTTTACCAGGACAAAAACAATTACCATTATATTATCAAATTATTAAAGAACCTATTGATTTTCAACGCATAAAAAGAAAAATAGATACATATCGTTATTCAAGTTTAGAACAATTAGATGCTGATATTAAATTGCTTGTAGAAAATGCACAAACATTTAATTGTGATACGTCAGTTATTTATTCAGATTCAATTCAATTAGAAAAAGTTTATCAAAATTTACGTGAACAACTTAAATCTGGTTCACTTCAATTATCAACAGAAACAACAACAACAAGTATAACTGATGAATTAGTAACAACATCACAAATTTCACCTAAACGAGGACGTAGTACACGAACATCAACAGCTACAACAACGACGACAACTACAAATAATAGAAGAGTTTCGAAAAGAGGACGTAAACGAAAAGCCATGATTCTTAAAGAAGATGATATATCTGATGACGAACAAGTTATATCCGAAGATGATGATAATGATGAACATTAATTTTTAATTATTTTCTATTGTTATTTTCATGATAAACATGTATATGTTTAAAAAGAAAACAAAATAACCGAATAAATTTCTTTCTTTTTTCTTCGACTTTGTCTTTTTTTTTGAAGCAGTAGGTGTTTACAGTTTTCATGTCTCCTTCCAATTCAATGACATTCATTATTATCAAGGATAGATAAACAAGGCATATTTTCAATATTATTTATTTATTAGTCTTACCTTATTGCCCATTTTAATGAGTGGATTTGTTCAATAAGATGACCGCTTGTTGATATGGCTGAATAGTTGATTTATTTTTCACTCGTCTTCTTTTTTTTTTATCGTCGTGTTCACCAGTGTAACGGTCACAATTATGATTGTCCCGTTTTCTCTCACTTTTCTCTGTCGTTCTTCGGTTGATAAATATTCTATTATGATATTATCCTTTTTTCTAAAATTAGATTAAAGAGGTTTTCATTTACGTTTGCATTAAAAGAAAATATTGAATGTATTATTCAGAAAATGTTAAAATCTTAACGTGACTATCGACATTCAATCAATATTAGATACTAGAGAAAAATCGAAAAATTCCATACTTTCACATACTCAAAAAGTATGTCGAAGCTATTCTCTAGAATCTATTAGCAGCTACTTGAACTATACTATCAACGTATATATTACAATCATATTAGTTTGGGTTCATTTTGTATAAGTCTATCTATGTGGATGTGAATGAACAGGAGATCCACATTCGTCTTTAAATTTCGAGAGCTCTATTGAACTTTTGATGTGAATATGGATTTGTTCAAATAAAATAATTTTTTTGTATTTCTTTAATTTCTTTTTAATATTAGGTTCAAATGTCGGGAGCTCCTCTGACGGAGATATTCAACGTCGATTTTTTACTATGGTATCAATTCAAGAAAATGGAGATATATGATAATTAAAATATGCTATCGACTAGAAGTGTCAGTTGTGGGTTCTGTTATTGAGAATAGAGAACTCATAAATGTTTCTGAAAACTTAACGGGTGTCCCAGAATAAATTATACCATTCGTATTTTGAGTATAACTCTTCTATTATCCATTAGATCGGGACATCTTTTTATACTAAAAGATAGCGCTTGAAATTCTCTACAAAATTATATATGACTAGTCCCAAAAACTGTCTTAGATATATTTGAAAAAAGATGAAAAGTAACGACATATAAAAAGCTGTAAAAAATAACGGGTTGGACATAATGANCCAATATAGAAGATATTGCATGAACATAAGAGACTACACCCTATATATTCTATGCTAGTATTTAATTAAGTTTCCGAGGAAATCTTGACAAGATATCTAATCTTTTGTTATAATAATAAGAATATTTTCTTTTTTTTTTGTGTGTGTTAAAGATTGTCATAATGATTCCATATGTACAGATGATATTAAATCAGATGGTTTAGTTAAATTTACATGTTCGGAAATGATGATTGAACAAAAATGGACACATATAACACTTGTTTGGGCTAAAGGAATGCTTAAAAATAGTGCTGTTACATTATATATCAATGGAAAACAAATAGCTGTACAAAAAGTAAATTTTTATATTAAACAAAAAAAAAAAAGATAGTTGTTACAGAAGAAATTAGAATTCAGGAAAATTCAAAAATTTTCCTCAAACAAATGAAAATTTCAGTTTTTTCTATTTAAATTGATAAAAACTCAGTATAAAATGAAAATCTACATTTAAAATAAATATTTATATGAATAACATACGAGATCTATTGAATTTATCCAAATATAAATTTCTTGATTTGTGTGATCTTAATTCAACAACATTACCATGATTGATATTCATTCAAGTATGCAAAGCGTATAGGAATGTAGAATTAATTAGTCCTATTGAAACATGTAGCTGTAGTAGCGTTTGTTCAACAAAGAAATGTCATTGTCAGACAACAAAAATACAGTCTAGTACCAAATTTCATATGTTCAAATGTCTAGAAATAATAAAATTAATACTATAGAAAAAACTGAAATTTTGAATTTTAATTTTTTCTGTAAAATATTTTAATTTAAACAAAAAATATTTATCTTTAGCTTCATTATATAAATAATATGACTGTTCCACCTGGAAATAGTATTTCAACATTTGCATATATTGGTTCATTACCAATTCAACGTGTACATTCAGGTGTACAATGGCGTCAAGGTCCATGTTTTCTTGTTGATGATATTCTTTCATCACAAATTATTCTCGCTATGTATGTAGCTGGTCCAAATTATATTGGTTCATTTCAAGCTGTTTGTGTTGGTATGTGAATAGAACAAAAATTTTCAATTTAATTAATAAAACAAATTTCTGTCTTTTTTTTGTAGATCCAATAAATGATATATTTGCACCATTATATCCTGAAGACAGAATCATATTTGGTTTACATCCAGCTAGTTTTTTTGAAACAACTTTATCACAATTTAAAAAACTTTATAGTAAAAATGATGCAAAATTAATTGCTAAACAGGTATAAGAAAGGAAAAATTTATGAAATTAATATTTATCTTTTTCAATTAAACGAATAAGAATTGAATTACAAATTTAATTAGTTTGAGTCTCGAAATGAGATAATCATTCAATATAGAATATATATATTATGAAATAGATTAGCTAAGATTAGTGAATCGTAATAGAATATTTATTTCTTATAAGAATCAGAAATACGAATGAATCTTTTCTAAATAGTTTATTTAGAAGTGTTGATTAATTTATTTCGAAAAATATTATTTTATAATAATAGAAGAAACAAGAAAATATTTATTTATGATTATTGATACTTAAATTATTTATATTTTTAATAAATATTGTAAATATAGATGAATTTATTTTATGATATTTTAGTCAGTGAAAAATTTAAACCAAATAAACTCGTTTTTTTTTAAAAGCCTTCATTTGCGAAAGAATTTCTTTAGCTGCTCTCTTTCGATTTCAATGATTTTTTTACATTCAGGTGTTACATAGTGGTCTAATAAAAATCCTAAAAAGAATTTTGGTTACCATTGATATTTGACTGAATTATCGAATTTTTTAATACTTCTATTTTCTGGAGCCCGAGTTTTCGAAAAACACGTATTTTTAAATTTCGATTTTAAACTTTACGCATGTAAAGAACTTATCTCGAAGACAGTAGGTTCAAAACTTCTGAAATTCTTTTATGAAAGCTGTTCTAATTGTGTTTTCTATCTGCACAAAGTTTCAGGCCAAAATTCGAAAATAAAAGTGTTTCCGAGAATTTGGCATCCAGAAAATAGACATATTATCTTGAAAAATAAATACATATTAAATGTAAATTTCTAAGTGTCCGAAATTAAACTTAAAACTATTAGATTTCATTTTATTTTCTCTTTTGATTTCAATATTGAATATATATTTATATTTATTTAGTTGAATATGCCAACAAATGAATCGACAGTACCTATTCGAATTTTATATAACATTGCAGCACCATATAGTGGTCCTGCTCGGACAATTGGTGGTGTAGTCATTGGTTATTTAGGTAAATATAATAGTTAAAAAAGTTTCTTTTACAACACTTATGTGAATCAAGAAATCTCAAAGTTTGACATAAGTAATCAGTTCTAATATCAAATGTCTGAATCAAAGTCAAATATTTTTTTCTTTTCAGTATTATCACGTACTTAGCTAAATTGCCTGATACCCTAAGAAATATAATGCCATATTTGATGAAACTAATGTATTCCTAAAGTAATCTTTATCATCTGACGCTACTTCCATCTGAAAGTATTAATATAAATTCAGTATTATCCTTAAGATGCTTTCATTTGACCAGCACTCTCGAAATCTCAATACAAAGAGCTAAAATTATCCTAGATTCAAAATTCCTATATGCTTCTTAATAGGAGACATTGGGGTCACTAAGGCTAATTGTCACCTTCTCTTTTTCGTAGCTGTCATTCATCTGATAGTATTAAAGTTTCATTTACAAATACGAGACACTATTTGAGATACTTAATTTTCTCTGTACATCCTGATGAAAACGAACAGTACATCATATTTTGAAACAAAAACAAAATTAAACACCTTAAACATTTTCTAATATAAGTAGAATAAAGTATCAGCTCGATTGAATGTTTTTTGGTTAAGTTCTAATATTAATTTTTCTTTTATAGGTGTTCGTATATTTGTTCCGAATCCAGTATCAAAAACTATTGAATATATTGGTGGTCCAAATGTAATCCTTGGTTTAATAGCAATGTCAAATGATATTGAATCATTTTGTGCATCAGTTAAAGCATTTGTTTGTATACTTAAATCAAATAAACAAATTCAAAATGAATTATTAAGAACAAGAGCATATCAAGTAGAAATATTTTTTTTTTGATTGTTTTTTCTTTTATTTTGAACTATTTTTATTTAGATTCTTGGTCTTTTATTTCTTAAAAAACGTCATCTAATCAATAGTCATATATTACATTTAACATGTACACTTGTTGGTACAATTGATACTGTACGTGAATCAACAGCTATAATAAATCCAGCTGCTTTTGAACATTTATTATGTGAATTTGAAGTAAGAGATAGATTTTGTTTCTTTTTTGTTAAATTAAAAACAATTTTATATTATTGAACTTTTTAGATTTGGAAAGGTGCTAATGTTGATATACAAAAATCTTTATTTGATCATTTACTTGATGTATTTTTAACAAGGTAAAAAAATAATAATATGTTGTTTTTTTTTTTATTTAATAAAATTCTTGTCTTGTCTTTTTTCTTATAGTGATACACAAAATTTAATGATGAATCAAAAATTATCACAAAAAATTAATTTAATGTCACGTTTATTACATTTACTTAAAGATGGTTCATTATATGAATCAACACGTTTAATTGTTATAGGTCTTATTCGTGTATTACTTGTTACATATAAAAGTACAAATGATATATTAAAGTAAATAGATGAAATTTCAACAAGAAAAAATTATACTGATTCCTTTATAGACTTGGTCAATTTCTTGTTTATCTTCTACCATCAAGTTCAATATCAGAAAAAAATCTTAATATTTATGGACGTAAGTTATTTCAATTATTTATTTTCATTCGTTTGTTTTTTTCCTCTTCTGTTATATTTTAGCTGTTGATGATTTATCAATCGGTATACAAAATATAATTTTACGTAATTTTCTTTTGGAAATGTTAGCTCGAACAATAAGTGAAGAAAAACGTTCACAAACAAAGTATAAATTATAAAAAGAAACAAAAACGAATTGTCTTTTTTTTAAAATTTATCTCTTTTTAGTTTAACTGACGAATTTCTTACACATCTTGGTTATGATTGGGTTCTTCTTTTTCTACAATCACATCTTCATCCACGTACAATTATTTTAACAACAAAATTACTTATTGCTTTTCTTTTATCATCATCAAATGCACTTACACGTTTTCGTGATAATGCTATGCTACTTATAAATCCATCAACAACAAATAATTCTTCAACATCATCAACAACAACAACAACAACTGGATTTACAATATCATCACCAACATCAAATACAACTATTACAACACCATTATCACCATTATCATCAATTAATGATAGTTGGATTAATGTATTTAATGATCGACCAGCAACAAAACCAACGTTTGCATTAAGTATTGATCCAACATTAGCACTTGGGAATAATACAAATGTATCTATACCTTTACCTGGTTTTGTTCTTTTACAATATATATATGCACAACTATCAGAAGTTATACCAATTTATTATCAATTAACAGCACTTCTTTTTCGATTAATGCCATCGGATGAAATGATGGAACTAACAGAGGTTAGAAAATACATAAAAAAAGAAAAATAGATTAGAAAAATTATCTTTTCGAAAATATGATGCCGATAATCATTTCTGAATTTCATCATCGATAGACTGAACTAACGATTTAACATGTTCATTATTAGTTCATGTCTACAAAACAGTCGAATATATATATATTATTAACCCTGATACGATCATTTCGAAGTTCGTGCGAATCTTAGTCAGTTTCATTACATTGTTAGAAGTACATAATAAATCACTCATCTTCCAAATATGCTCCATTAAAGACTAGTAGAATGTGCTGATAATATCTGCCAGTAATATCCAACTATTAATTATGTGAGTAAACCAATACCGAAGTACATGTGAACACTTGTTGACTACCTGGAGTTTGCCCGGACCGCAGTAAGATTCATTGTTATATTATGCATTCATCATAAGCAAATGATCTTCTATAGACCAATTCACTGAGTACTGATGTATAATTTTAAATGCCTCGAAAAGAGACTAGATAAATATAATTCAAATTAACTGATCTTTTTGTAATAAAGTCTTCATCGGTTCATTATAAACAGTTATTTTATCAATTGAATTTCGCATGGACTCTAGGTCTATGCATTACTCTTAAATCTGTTTTCCTTAATAATATATATATGAAAGTAAATAATGACTTAATAAAAAAAAAATGTGTTATACATGTATTCAATTTTTGTTTTCCAAGAAATTCAATCGTATTTTTTTATCAGATAAAAATTTGAAATTTCTACTATTTGGTTACAATAATATTTTCAAGATTGAAAACTTAAAAAAAAAAAACTTAATTATGAAATATCATTAAATGTTTTTTTTTTTTTTTGACAAAAAATAATTATCATAGATTAGTTTTAATTAGTATTAAGAAAGTAAGTAGATATAGGCGAGATAGTCTCAACCTCGGCGGAACCGGAAACAATTTTTTTTACCGAGACTGAAATGAAAAAACAATTGGTCTCACTCATGTCTAAAACCAAATCAACAATTTATGTTTTCCATCTCTTTTTTTTTTGTGATTACAACAATCAATCAGGAATATAAAAATTCTACTTTTCTCCTATCGGATACAATAAATGATTTATTTTATCCTGTTAAATTGTTCATAATATTCTGTTACATTATACATCTTGGAAAATTTTGAAAAAGAAAAATAACTGTGAAATAATCTTGGCTCTTTCTTTTTTCTTTTTGTTAGCTTCGTGTTGAAAAATTATTAAAATTTATAAATATTTATACTCCCCTTGCTGCTACTCTTTCGACTGCAAGTTCATCAGTATCAAAACAACAATCAACAGCTCAACCGCAACAACAATATGAATTAGATGCTTGTCCTATTCTTCTTGCAATGATTCGAAATTTAGCTTCACAAGTAAAATAAAAATCTAAATAATGTTTTTTTTTTTGTTGTTTTCTATTTATTATATTTAGGAAAATGAACAAGCTGAACAAAATGGTTTAGCTGTATTAAAATTTTTTCATCAATTATATCGTCGAAAAAGTGAATTTTATAATTATGCTCAAACTGTTGAATATCTTTCATTTCTATGTGGCGTTGTTTTTCCTCCAATAATTGTAAGTATAATTATTTTCTCATTAAATCATTTCCTATGATATTCATCTAGCAAAATCAAATGTCTTTCGATTCACCAAGTACAATTACTCGTCAGGTAAAATACATTAAATTCGTTCAAAAAACAAAACTTTTTATTTTTTTTAAAGAAAAATGTCAATAATGAAGAATCTGCTTCACCAACTATTCATCTCGATTCTCTGTTTGGTAAAAAGAAAACATTTGTTTGATCTAATCTCTCAAAATCAATTTTGGACTTGGAACATTCAAACTATGTGCCATTTTCAGTTTGATACCACGATGTTTTCGTGAGATATTCATCAAAAATAGCTAAATTGGAAATCGGAAGTTTTCTGTAGACTTTCATTGGTATTCTGTTTGAAAAAAAAACATGTTAGACTGCAAGTTCTAATAGAGCTCTTTTTTTAAGTGCTTGCCCTCAATAAGGGTGAAAAGCCCAATGTAGCTCAAAACTCTAAAGATGGTTAAAAAGATATCAAATTTTTTGTAGTATTAGACTTGTTATCATTATCCTCCATGGAAAAACTAAGAGTTTACAAATGAACGCCTACAGAGAGAATTTCCGATTACCATGTTATCTACTTTTTATTCTTACTTGATAAATAATCTCAATACAACATCATAATATTGAGCTGAAAGTTCCACTATAGATTTTCCACTAGAACTTCTTGGGTGCGAAACTAATTCAGCGGACTCTAGTCCCAACCTATGCTGAATATTTCATTTCTTTGAAAAGTTCTTAGTCCAAACTCTATTTTAGACCGTAGAATCTTAAACTGATTTATTCGTTTTTGTTTTTATTTCTTAGCTACATTTACATCAAATATAACATTACGTGGAACAGTAGTTGATATCGTACGAGATATAATTGTCGATAGTCTCTATTCAAATACAGCACGTATACCAAATGCGATTGATTATTTTCTTTCTGTATGTTTCATTAAAAAAAAAAACTTGTAAATAATTTATTTAAAAAAAAAAATTTCTTTTTAAGGCTCTTCCAGATAATATGAATTCTGATTTAACATATCAAATATTTGTTCAATGTGTATTTAAATCAATAATAGAACATTTAGAAACATCAGAATTATGTCCATTAAGTTTAAGTGAAGAACAAACAAATGCACTTCATTTTGGTCTTAGTGATGAACCAGGACGACCAGCATATTCACGTACAATTTCAAGTATGTCATCGAACTCATCATCAACAAATTTTAATGTATCATCATATAAATTATTACTTGAAAATGTTACACATTTTATTGAACGTATGGTTGATAAAATCTGGGATATTGATTATCGTGAACCAAAACATATATTTGAATTTGTTATAAAAGTAATTAATCAAGCTAAAAAACGAGGTACAAATACATTTATGGAGTCGCTTTTTCGTTCATTAAATCGAACAATATTATTTGAATTATCAAGAAAAATTGATTCATTTGGAGGTATAAAATATCAAAAAGGATTTTTTTTTTTTATTTACAAACATTAATCATTCTTTTCTTCTTAGATCAAATGACTGCACTTGATGCATTACATCGTTTAGCTAATAATCGACAATTAATTTTTTCGGATTCAAATCAAGATGCTGAATTTTTTGGTTGTCTTTGTTATTGTTTAATTATTTTAATCGATGAAACAGGAACAAAACAATTCAGGTAAAACAAAAGAAAAAGATAAAGTACACTAATTGAAAATTCGAATTTTCTTTAGTGATGATTCAAGTTCACGATCAACTTGGTATCATCGTCTTGATAGTCCAGCATCACCTTTGCAACCAAATAAAGGTTTAATAATTAATGCTGCACAACGTATTTGGTCAGAATTATATATGAAAAAGAAACCAGTATGAAAAGCAAAAAAGAAAATCTTTAGCTTAGTTGAACTTTTCATAAATGATTTGTTTTTGCTTTTCTAGGCATTAGAAGAAATACTTAAAATGAATTTTTCACTATTAGTTACACAAAATAAAACAACATTAGTTGATGTTAGGTAAATTAAAGAAAAAATAGTTGACTGATGATCTATAAAAAAAAAAAATTTTTTTTTGGTGAATTTTGTTTCTTGTTTTTTGTCTAGTGAATATTTATTTGAATCAGCATCAAAAGTTTGGACAAGATTTGTCGAAGGAGAATTAAGAATAACAGATAAGATTCAACAACAAATTATGCATGTTGGTTCGGTATGTAATTAATAATTCAATGTTAACAGTTTTTATTTATATCGATAAAGTTAACCAAAATAGAATATGATCAACATTTGATTCTTTATAAGACTTATTTTTTCGAATACATTCTTGTACCATGAATATATGTAAAAATCTTAGTTCTTGCAGCTAACAACTAATTATATCGTAATCAATGAATAACTCTCGAACCTTATAATGGAAAAGTTCAAGAATTTCAAGATAGACTTCATCCGAGAAACGATTTATATGGTGAAATTTCCATAATGATTGCACCCGACGAGATTGCCCCCTCCCCCACACACTTCTGTCCAAAAAACAGTTTTCCAGAGATATTCTCATGCTTCGGAATGAAACCTTTTGCTTGACTATCATCTGGCAATCCCCAGGAAAGTTTATTATTCCAAGAATGACAATTTTTTATTTGACGATGTCACGTTACTAACAAATGTGAAAGTTTCTTTCGAATCTTATACTCGTTTTATTTTTTGCATAATTGAGAAAAAAACCTAGCGACAACAATTTAATCTAAAATGATATTTATGTAGACATATAATCTTCATTAGGAAACAAACATTTCTTTTTTTTATAAAATTACGTTTACTTTCTATTTTCGACTGAAAAAAAAGAAGTTTCTTAGAGTTGGATATCTTTGATTCTGTCTAAAAATTAAAAACTGAGATCTAGGAAAATTCTAACAGACTGAATCAAAGTTTTCATTGTTCTTCTAATAGTTGAATACATCTGACAAGATTTAAGAACTATATGAAAATCTCTGTGTCTGAAGTGTTCAAAGAAATATATTGAAATAAAAATCTTGTATTTTTAGCGTATACAGCGATTGACTGGTGGTGTAACAGTGGGTTTTCGATCAAGTCTTCATCAACTTCGAGGAACAAAAGTAAAACGTGAACAAATTAAATTAGATCGAGCAACCATTCATGTAAAAAACAAAAATTTTTTTCTTTTTTTGAAAAATATTTATTCATTTGAATTTAAAATTTTGTCTATTTAAAGAGTGCTTTGGCTTTAATGTCTGTTAATGTTTCCAGTGTGAAAGAAAATGTTGACAATGAATATCGTCGATTAGCACAAGTATAAAAATCTTATGATTAAAAAAAAACATCAAATAATTTTTTGATATAAAAATTTTCTTTTAAAGAATTGTGAACAAAAATTTAGTTATCTATATGAAGAATGGTTAGCTATCGAACGTGATTTATTACGTGAACGTGGTTTATGGGGTTTTGATGAACCTGATCCATTAGCTAAATATAAACTTGATTTTATCGAAGGACCATGTCGTATGCGTAAACGAATGGTACTTAATGAAGATTTCTATAAACATTATCCATATCGTATTCCAATTGAACATACGGTAAATAAATTTATTTCGATTATTTTAATGATATGACGAAAAAGACAAACTTCCCTTTTTTTTTTTATAATGAAAAACGTCACCAACTCAGTGTAGTTAATGTCATACTGACTAGAGATCTGCATCGAAGTCAACTAAATGTCTTACTCATAAATCAGATTTAACATAAAAGGTTATTTCAACTGGAAATTTGATTCCAGATTTTCTCCGCCTTTGTAAAGCCTCGAAGTGACGTGAATCGAATCTCGTAAATTCATCAGTTTGTACAAAGAAACATGCTTGTTAGTTATTTAATATCAAAAATTGAAAAAGAAAGTTTGAAATGAAAGAGCTGAGGAATAGTTCATCGGAAACATCTTCAATTTTGTCTTTGTAAATGTATTAGCATATTCCAATTAACATAATAATACGTACAAACTCGTCCATATATATAGAAAAACTTTTTTCTTCAACAAAATTAACTCTATATATTCCTATTTTAGTTCTTTCTTTTTCCTATGATATACATTATGCGATTAAATGTTTTAAAAAAAATTGATTGAATTATTTGTTTAAAATAAACTATTTTATTTGTATTGAAATTTTGAATAAATAATATAATTCAATTTATATTCTTTAATATAGAAACGAAAGTTTAATCCACCAATATCATTGGATTCCAAACAATATTCTGATCGACAATTTCAACTTGTCGATCGTTTACTAATCATAAATCTGCCATCCATTGATAATTCTCTAATACCTTCAACACCAATAGTAAAAGAAACAAATGAAACACAATCGCAAACATCACCACCTACGATTTCAATTACATCAAAAGACACTAATGAATCACCAACAGAACAAATCGTTCGACAAGATAGTGAAATATGGACAAATGAAGAAGGTAATTCTAATAAGATAATTTATTATATTTGAATTGAAATTATTTTTTTTTTCCCATAGAAAAAGAATTACTTGCACCAACTTTATTATCAGTACGAAAGAGAACATTATCAAATGATATGTTACTAACAGACGAATCAATTATTGGTGATGATGATGAAGAAGATCCAATGGCTGCTAATTTAGAACCAGATGAAGTAGAAACAGAAGCTGAAACTCAACGTAAATAAATATATGAGAGATTTATTTTGAAAATTTTGATTTGTTTTATTGTATTAATTAGAAGCACCAACAACATCAAATGAAACACTTGAAATGGGACAAACTAATCAAAATGTTTTACGATTACTTGAAGAAGATGAAAAAGTTTGTTAATTTCATTTTTATTGTTTTATTTTAACACACAAAAAAAAAAAAATTTCTTTTTTCTTTTGGTAGATTTCATTAGCATTTCGTTGTGCACGTATTGAAGGACTTGATGGTAGTGAAGGAATATTAATATTTGGTCGTGAACATTTCTATATTCTCGAAGGATATACATATAATACAGAAAAAAATGAAATTGTTGATTTAGATAAATGTCGTAATGAATATATACCATTGATACCTAAATCATCAACAATAACAAATGCCGATACACAACAATATAGAAAAGAATGTTCAAAATTTGCCTATGAAGATATTAAAGAAGTTCATAAACGTCGACATATTTTACAAGTACATATAGAAGAAAATTTTCGTTTGAGTGTGGTTTTGTTTGTTTTTAGCCTATTGCTTTGGAATTATTTGCTGCTGATGGTCGAAATTATTTACTTGTATTTGTTCGTAAAGAACGTAATAAAGTTTATCAACGTTTACTTAGTTCAGCAACAGAATTAACTGATTCTGCTATTCATTCTGTATCTGGTCAACGACGAAGTATCAATATAGAACAGGGGTATAAAATTTTATTTTATTTATTCGATAATAAAATAAATTAAGATAATATAGTTTAATACATTTATTTCATTTTATCATAATAGCCATCTACGAAATCGTAAACAAATGTAAGGAATGATTGTTTTCTTTCAAAATGCATGACGAGATATGAATGGTTTCTCATAATTTTTCTTTTGAATTTATGAAAAAAAAAAAGAATTTCTTATTATTTAACTTCTTCTATGGCAGGGACAACTTGATTGTCTGTATTTGTTAACGATTTTAGTTTTGTAGTATTCTTTTTTTGCATGATATTTCAGAAGAGCAAAAAAGAAATTTAGAGTCAATTATATAATTTTTTTTGTACGATATGTTTAATTTTGTTATTTTTTAATGTATTTATTAGAACGAGTTTTATTGGAACACTTATGGGTGAACGTTCCGTTACACAACGATGGGAAAAAGGTGACATTAGTAATTTTCAATATTTAATGTATTTAAATACACTTGCTGGACGATCTTATAATGATTTAATGCAGTATCCAGGTATATTACGAATATATTACTGATTAAAACTTATAGTTACGTTTTATTTCTTTAGTACTTCCATGGATTCTAGCTGATTATGATAGTAAAGTAAGTTAAGCATATAGGAATCGTTTTTTTTAAAGTAGAAGATAAATCTATATAGGAACAAGGTAGAAATCTGTTATTTTCATAATTGAAAAACAATCTAATCGATTTATTAGGCGATGTTTAATTAGTTAAAAGAATTAACTTCAAAAAAATGCTTTTGTTTCTTTTTACAAATCTTCAGGAGTTTATATCTGTACGGTTTCACAAATATCAAGATGTTTTTTTTTTATTCTGACCGGAAATAAAATGAATCATTCATGTAACATCTAATTGTTAATCCCTAAGCCTTGAATTTTTCCATTACGATTTTATCTGACCCAAAGCAAATATAGTTTTTTTTTCTTTTCTTCTCAATAAATCACTTATTTGTTGAACATGACTGTTATTTAAATATCAGTAAGGTAAATCTAACGGCTAAATAAATTATTTGTTTATTTCTCGATCTTGTTTCTGACAAATAATAATTATAATTTTTGAATATTTAAAGGAATTAAATTTAACAAATCCAATTACTTTTCGTGATTTATCAAAACCAATGGGTGCTCAAACAATTGACCGTCTTGTACAATTTCAAAAACGTTTTGCTGAATGGGATGATCCAACAGGTTCAACACCAGCTTATCACTATGGTACACATTATTCATCAGCAATGATTGTTGCATCGTATCTTGTTCGAACTGAACCATTTACTCAAGTTTTTCTTCGTTTACAAGTGAATATGAGAAAATAAAATTTTCGAGTTTTTTTTTTTTTAATTTTTTTTCTTCAAAGGGTGGTCATTTTGATCTTGCTGATCGAATGTTTCATAGTATTAAAGATTCATGGTTATCAGCTAGTAAAAATAATATGGCTGATGTCAAAGAACTTATTCCAGAATTTTTTTATTTACCGGATTTTTTACTTAATACAAATAAATTTGATCTTGGTAAAGAATTATATTATTCTCAATAATTCAAAAATCTGGTATTCTTTTTTCTGTCTAGGTAAAAAACAAAGTGGTTTAGCTTTAAATGATGTTATATTACCACCATGGTCAAAAAATGATCCTCGCGAGTTTATACGCATTCATCGAATGGTAAGAATTAAAATAATAAATATTTTTTTATAGATATATAGACAATAAGAGAAATTTTAATTAGGCATTAGAAAGTGATTATGTATCGACACATTTAAATGAATGGATTGATCTTATATTTGGATATAAACAAGAAGGACCAGCAGCTATTGAAGCAACAAATGTATTTCATCATTTATTTTATGAAGGTGCTGTTAATGTTGATGATATTAGTGATCCTCTTGAACGATCAGCTGTATGTATTTTTTTTTCAGAAATACTTAAAATCTTTATTTTTATTTTTCTAGATCATTGGTTTTATAAATAATTTTGGACAAATTCCTAAACAAGTAAATATCAAGCAAAAAAAAAATTTATAAATAAAAGCCGATTTTTTCTCTGCTGATTTAATATCAATGGAAAAAAATAATCCTTATCTAAGTCTCCTATTCTTACAAATACCTGCTGGAAAAATTTTGTTCATTGAGTTTGCCTCTATGGAAAAAACATATTTTTCTTTTAGAAGCGAAACTGAAAATAGATAAACTTTAGTATTAAAATTTTTCTTACAAATAATCTGTTGTAATTTTCCTGAGAAAAAGCAAATTTTATTTCTAAAATTTAGATCTTTTCAGTAATTTTTGCATACTCTGATTTATATTTAAATTACGAAACTGATTAATTGTTTATATTTCTTCAACACAACGTCCTATTGTCGTATAATTTAGAATTCATAGATTTTACAAAACATCTATTTTTCATGATATGCTTGACTTCACCCTCAAATACTTTTTAGAACCTTCAAATTCAGAATGTTAGATTTTATTCAGATACTTATAGGTACTCTCTAGAAATTGATCAAATCTGAGGGCATGTTGAAGGGGTCTCTCCTCCCCCGTTTAAAATTAGAATACATATTTTTTTTTGTTCCGTTTAGCTTTTTAAACGACCACATCCACAAAAAAAATTAAGTCGATCTTTAATGGATTCAATTGGCATAGAACGAAGTTTATTTTTTAATCATGTTAATAGTCTACGACCATCAAGAATGCCTATTAAGGGTAATGATGAAAATCTTTAACAAATGAATTCTATTTATATAATCTTTTTTAATTTTAAGAATTAAAATCTGCAGTTGGGATTATTTTTCCAACAGAAAAATCCTTAATCGCACTTGAACAATGTAAAGCAATTATACCACCAAATTATACACGTTGTATACAAGTAAATAAATTTAATTCTTTGTAATATTACAATTTATAATCATTACTTTTTTTTTTCCTTTCAGTATGGATTTCCTGATGAAAGTTTACGAATTATGTCTGTTGATTCTGATAAAGTAAATAAATAAATAAAAAAGAAAATTTTCAAAATTTTTCTATTTTTTTCTGTCTTCAGAGTTCAATGATTTATGAATTAGTACAAGATGGAAAAATTACAAATGTTTTATGTCCAACATCACAATATGTTATAACAGCAGGTACTAATACATTAATTAATGTATGGGAAATTGGTAAAGGTCGTCATAAACGTTTACATCTTAAAACTCGTCTTACTGGTCATAATGATACAATAACATATTTAACAGCATCACAAGCATATCGAATATTAATATCTGGTTCTGATGATCAAACATGTATTGTTTGGGATTTAAATCGTTTACATTTTATTCGACAATTACCAAATCATGCGGGACCAATATCATGTATATGTGTTAATGAATTAACAGTAAGTAAATTTTTAAAGAATATCTTTTTATTTGATGAATTTGAAAAAAAAACTTTTTTCTAAGGGTGATATTGCAAGTGCAGCTGGAAGTTATCTTTATGTATGGACTATAAATGGACAATTACTTGCATCAATTAATACAATGGCTTATAGTAGACAACAATCTATACTTTGTATTGCTATATCTCAAGTAAATAAGTTTTTGTAGAAAATATTGAAAAAAAAAACAAAATTATTTTTGTTTTTTTATTAGATGAATGAATGGGATGATGAAAATGTGATTATAACTGGTAGTTCAGATGGTGTTGTTCGTGTAAGTTTATTTTAAAATATAATTTATATTTATTTGTTTAGATAATTTTTTGTTGTCGATATAAAATTATAAATTTTTCTAGATGTGGACTATTGGCTATGATCAAGTACTTGATCGACCACCACCATCATCACCTTCAATGTTAACAATAGGTGAAGATCGAACTCGTTTACCATCAATATCTCAACCAACACCAATAAAATTACATTCAACTAGAGGTCAAATATCAATTGATAGTGATGCTGAATCCGATGAAGGAGAAGGAAAAACGCATGTAACACGTATTCAAACATGTTTGTCGTCACAAGGTGATCGATCATTTGATGATGATGCAGATTTAAATACAAATAAAGATACACTTGATGTACCATCTGTACCATCATTAAATAGTCCAACTGGTAGTGATAAATTTATTGTTGTTACAGATGTTGAAATACTTGAAGCAAAAACTAGTAGTAATAATAATGAAACTCATATAAAATCAACTTATCTTGATTTAAAAGAAGGTTAGATAAAAATCAAAAAACAAAATACATGTATTAAATTGTTTTGTATTTGTTTTTTCTTTTAAGGTTTTAAATGGGACCGTCGAATAAATTATCGTGGTAAATTAACAATGCATACAGCTTATGAACGAAAAGAAAATTCAAGTCCAGCAGCTGTTACAGCAATTGGTATTTCAAAGTGTGTATAATTTGATTAAAAAAAGAAAGACTCAATTTATTTTTATTCTATAGAGATCATAAAACTTTGTTTGTGGGTGATGCACGTGGTCGAATATTTAGTTGGACTGTTAGTGATAATCCAGGTCGAACAAATGCTGATCATTGGATTAAAGATGAAACAGTAGATGCATGTAAAGATTGTTCAATTCGATTTTCATTTGCTGAACGAAGACATCATTGCAGGTATGAATAGATTACTTGAATATGTATGAAAGACGACTAGATACTTTTGGCTATAGAACCAGACGTATGTAAGCTTATAGAGTATGTCGTTCTCTAAAAGTCTACATTTATATTCCTTTTTCTAGTTAAGAAGTCATTGAAAAAATTCTTCTTGTCTTTCTTATGATTTTAAAAATTTTACATTATTTTATTTTTATTTCTAGAAATTGTGGACAATTATTCTGTGCTAGGTAATGTTATGTTTTTCTTTTCGCACGATTTCATTATTCGATTTTATTTATTATTTAGATGTAGTCGTTTTGAAACCGATATACCTCGTATGAAAATATATAAAAATGTACGTGTTTGCCGTCAATGTTATTTATCAATTAAAGAACAAAAATCATTAACTACAAATAACACTTGAACAAAATAGAGATGACTGAAAAATTCGATTTATTTTCTATTTAGTATTGTCTTAGAGAAAAGAAAAAGAAACTCACAAACATAAATCAATGCAATTTATATATTTATCCGTTTTTTTTTAAAATGTATGTCCTGTTTAATCGAAGAAAAATTTTATTCTCTATACATTTACTGTGCAATATAACGAAACGCTCTAAGCAAATAACTTCTTCAACAACAGTGATCTAGTTAAATTCTTCTTATTTTTTCTTTCTTTCTCACTTGTACATTTAAAAATTATCCATATTCGTCTTCTTTATTTTGCGTTTGTCTATTTGTTTGTTTTCATTAGCTACAACGAAATCTTCGTTTACATTCATTCTATTTATCTTAATTTATTCTTACATTCCGTGTTAGGATGTGCCGTTGCAAAATACTATCTATCCAAATCATCTTATCACTGCCTTATTCTTCCTTTTTCTTTGCGCTTTCCGCCTATAATAATTTTTTTGTCATTTTTCCAGAACAAAAAACCAAAAACACAAATAATCGTAACAATAACAACTTTATCTATTAACTTCCATGTTTTGTTTTGTGTCACATTATTATATAAAAGTTTATTTCTTTGATTATAAAACATAAGAATACTCTGCTCAAATCAATTTCTTGAATTTATGTATGCAAAAAAAGACGAAAAAAAACAATGAATTGTCTATAACGAAATCCATTAGAGGAAAACGCTAACAATAAATAAAATATCGATCGATCAGTCTACTATCCAAATACTTATAGATGCTCGTTTTGATGTATTTTGAATTAAGATTTATATCATAATTTGAGGTCACGCCTAACAAACGACATGATCGAGTTTTTTTTGTTGACGTTTATATCATGGTCAAGGTGATCACAGCTCGTAGCCATGAATGTGATTGATGACATTTGTTTTTTTAGTTGTTACGATTTTTTTCAAACTATGTATATGCTTGATGAATGTCAAATATCGATTGATTCTTAGAAATAACGAGAATGTATTGCAGCGAAAACCAAGTAATCTAAGATTTGTAATGTTAAATCACAAGTTTGTCTCATCAAGTGAAAAATGAACAACTTTGTCCCTTTGCGCGGGATTTCTTAGTTCTATAAGCTATAACTTTCGAAGTAAACTTATATTCAGATTAGTTTTTCCTCTGATCAACAGAAAGATTCATTTTCTTGCATTTTCAATAGTTTTGTGTCCATCAAAGACAAAATTAACCTCTATTTTTGCCGCATACTTATAATCCTCGAAGGTGAGTTTCTATTCTCTGGGATCGAATAGAGGACAGGATGAACTCATTTTCAGATAACCAAGAGGTTTTAGTGTTGATGACTGTCCATAAATCACGTCGATCACACTGGTTTTGAGTGACGACAGTAAGATTAATTACAAGGATTTCAAGTTACTCTTTTATAGTGACTTTCACTGAAACTAGATCTGGCTATGAGCTGAAGGTGGCAACCTGATGGATGACGCAGTAATCTTTTTCTCAGAAAAGCGTCTTTGGATTAATATGGTTCAAAAGTGATACACTAATTTTATTGTTTATTTCTTGTTTTTTTTTGTATGTACTTTGTTGCCTTTTGCCGTTTATATTCGCTTTATGTCTCTGTGTGTCCTTATCCTTTTAAAATTTATTTATATATTGTTTTTCTTTTCAGTCTTGCACTTACTTCCAATCTTGTGGTTATTCTTCGCCTAAACTGAGCCTACCAGTATTTGCAATCTGTCTGTCTCTAGTCTCTAATCATAGAACACCAGATCATTCTAGGATATTTAATAAATCATGAAGATTTGGGGAGTGAGCAAACAGTCAAGGTAAAAATGTGATTATAAAAACAGAATATTTTAATTAATCCTTTGGGAAACTTCAAGTATACAAAAAATGGAATTATTAGAATGGTTTTTCCCCAATATACATTTTACAAAATGAAGACGTTATTGAATAATCCTAAATTAACTTATCAAGCAACTAGACTTACTTCTAAATACTATTCGAGTCTTGTACCGTAAACAACAAATAAGAAAACTCTTCAGAAAACTTGTTTTGTATGTACACAGACACTAGTTAATGGCCTAGAAAGAGAGTTGATTCGTGCTATACGGTATAGATTGTAATATAAGTGTTTGTATTGTTAGTTGTTTGAAGACATTCCATACTTGACTATATTTTTAGTTTTATGCATTAACTTCATTCTCATATGTTATTGAATCGTTCTTTTATTATATTTGAATGTATGTTTTGGTTTTGTTGTTTCAGTATAGACATTGTGAATCTTTTGCAATGAATCTGGATGAAAAAATCATGATTATTAAGTTTCAACTATAATTGAGTTTTGAAGTGAAACCTCAACTTTTTTCTGTAAACAGAAGGTGGGTCCTCAAAGGATTAAACTGGACCCGATAGGACAACGGCTAAGATGTCAGCAACGAACGAGTTGACAAAAAATCTGCTTTTCTAATTGACTCCAATATCTTATAGAAACTCATGGATTGATTTTCAAACAACATGATTTAACCCATGAATTCATGAACCTAATATCTAAAAGATGTTATCTCTTTATCCGTCCATCACATTACGAATCGAATCCGAATTTTTATTCACTAGGTGAAGAATATCAGGCCGATGACATCTCCGGTTCAAACCACAACAATATAGTAAAAACAAAATCGATGCTAATTACACTTATTCGCTTGTTCATCTACATGCAACATCCATTTTTCTGAAATAAAAACTAGTCGATCTGCTATTCAATAGCCGCGATGAATATCTTCGCATTATTTTGCATATTTCACTAAGACTGTGTTGATTGAGAACGAGAAGCAAACAACATATTTCTGTTTCAAGTCAAATCAACAGAAAATAAAAAACGGAAAAGATTAGAAGACAACATGATGCAACAAATAGTACAGTTGCAATTCTAGTACTGTATCATTGGTAAACAAAGGTGAAGGTAGATGAAGCGAAGTCACAAACATCCACTCGCACTTGTACTCATCCCAATATCCTCATGTCCAGTGCCAGAAGTGTCAATTTAGGACAAGTCTATACCATCAAAAAGATATGTTGAACGTAGTCGTTATTGTCGTAGAGAATAGGTAAAATGTTGCGCTCCTTGATCAATAATTGGTTTCGAATAGAGTTTTAGCGTGGTTCGTGTCTGTCTCAAACAGGCAGTGAAAGATAAATAGAGAAGGTTGACATATTACCTGGTTTTGTTCGAGATTTTTCGCAAGATGTTTTGCTCATTGATCATCGATATGATTCGAATAGAGACTCGCTGTGGTTAGTCTCTATATTTTGAAACAAACGAGTTGAAATGACGAAAGTGCTCCATAAGGGATATAGTGATGCGACCTATAGATGATAGCTATTGTTTCTATCTGAAAATCATTGTTGTAGTTGATCAAAATTGACATGTTTTTTTTTTGTTGTTTCAAAAAGAAAGCACTTGGTAATGTCACCAAGTAGGTACACTTTTATAATACACGTAAATTATTTTCAAATTATTGTGGGACCCGTGACATGGATTTTGGAACTTGTGAAAGAATGCTGACGTCGAGTATCGGTGAAAAAATTCTAAAGTAATAATTCCTTATGCTCGTCAGCTTTCGATATAGAAAACGAAAGTTCCCTATCAATCACAAGAGCTCTTCATGTTCTCCCGATCCATAGTTTCTTTCACTTCATCATTTTTCTCTTAATCGTTGCATATAGCTATCTATGTTACTTTAGAGTTGATGTTCAATAAAGAAAGTGCTCATATATCATTCTACATCAGCAACGCAAGAATGTTGTAAAGACACTCTTGCTCGAAATGATCGATGCTAACAGTGTTTTTGTTACATCAATTTCATTGATACATATTACATAAAAGAATAATAAAAATGTTTAGTAGAATTTTGTTTCGTTTAAGTGAGTTTATAATACATAGATTTCTGTCGTAAATTTCTACTGCTTTTACAATTACTTGTTTGCACAAAGTAATGCAAAGCAATCATACATTGTGAAAACGTCATGACAAAACCTACAGTATTGCGTTTTGTTAAATTTTATTTGCCGCATTGTAAAAGATGAATATACGTTACCTTGGAATTTCTTTTTCTTTCTTCTTGTGCAAATTTTGACTGAGATTTGCTAGAATAGTTATTCACATAAGATTGCTTATATATATATATTGTTGCATATGTAGTTCATTATCTAATGACCTATTAGCTCGAAATAATATAACCAAATCCCAAGCGAGGAATTGTAAACAGAACCACTTCTAAGGTTTTATCATTATGATTCTTTAGACAAGTTCTTACATGCCATGTACTTATCGTTTATCTAGTCTGTTATAATGCTCTATTATAAAAGTGTCCGCTATCTATAGTAAGGTACTGAGTAATGATATATAATCAATACTTTTGCTAAAGTTCGTTTAATAACATCGAGTAATTCACGAAAGAATAGCTGTGCAAGCTTTCTCGTCGGTATCATATTGTTGTTTTAGCTTCATATTATTTGGAATTCTTTTTGCATTATAGTTTTGGATCCTAGCAATGTTTTTGGACTCCTTCATATCTCAGTCAATAGCTTTTTTTGACTACTATAAAACGCTGTAACGCGCAATTCCTAAAAATATCTGATTGCCTACCTTCATCGGCGTTATTTTGGGTGAATTTTTGAGTAAACGAATATAACATGTAGATTTTCAAATACTATTGATGCACTGTGCTTTCGTTAAATGAAAGAGATTACTGTACTTCTTTCTTAACCTCTCATGAATTTATTTTTTCTAGTCTTATGTTTATCTGTTTTTTCTCAGCTCATATCGAACCATATCGTGTACAAATGAACCGACTGCGCCAGTTCCGTACAACTGCTCACGCCTATACGAGTATCTGTCAGAGCTTTCTGAAGCGTTTCCTATGTCATTAAAATTCTTGACGAATACTACAAAAAAAACATGGAAGACACTATATTAGATCATGCAAAATTTTTTGATAGAACAAAATAAGACAGAAGAGCGCAACGTAGTTACACGTGAATAACATCGTATACTGCCACGTCAATCTCTCGTACTCAAGCGACTGTACACGATACGCTAGGATACCAAACAACACATTGTCACTAAAAGTGATTGGGTGCAGAGGTCCAACCAGGCCGCATTTTTGCAGGCCTGGCCGGCCTATGACAGGCCTCTGAATTCCAAGCCTGCCTGTGCCTGCCAACTTATTTGTTTGGCCTGGTCTGCCTGCCTGGCATTTTCTTCGGCCTGCCTGGCGTGCGTGGAAAGGCCTGTCTATTTTTCTTTTATGCCAATACCATTACCAGGGGTGTCGCAAGCAACCAAAACTTGGGGACGGGGGTAGTAACTTATAAAATCCTATTTCCAAAAATGTTGGGTGAGTAGCTAGTGTTGCCAGGTCTTCCGGATTTGAAAGTTTTTTCGAGATTTTTGTGGGATTCTTTCTGGATTTTCAGAATTTTTTCTAAATTTTTTGGATTCTTTGACGATTGTGCGCTTTTTCAGGATTTTTTCAAGTATTTCTCTGGATTTGTCGGAATTTTTTCGAAATTTTTGGGTTTTTCAAGGATTTATCAAGACTTTTTTGGGATTTCTTCTAGGTTTTTCTGGATTTTTTGAGATTTTTGCAGGATTCTTTCGAGATTTTTCTGAGTTTTACAGGATTTTGAGATTTAAATTCTGGATTCACGAGTTTGACATCTGACAACACTGAGGTTAACTTATACAATCGTGCTTTACATAGGATAAGTTTCATTTTGTGAAATACAATGCAAGACAATTTTTCGAATATTGTGAGGATGGGTGTCACGCGCACGCCTTGATCATCACGATGATAGAATAGAAACATATAGTTTGTTTTACTTTTGAACGAGGTGAAGGATCATCAATAGAGACGGAAGATGAAAGATCAATATCACCCATTTCACGAAGAAAGACAATTGAAATGCTAACACATAAGTTTAACAAAAACAATAAAGACTTTTACAGTCAATAATAAATATCTCAACAATAATCGATAAGAAAGATTTTAACAACAATCAATAATAAAAAAATATAGAGAAATGAGAACATGAAGAGTGAATAGATAAAGAAGAGGAACTCTACGATTTGAATTGAACATTAGTCATCCCCTCGATCAATCACCATGAAAGCAGAACATTATTCTATACTTCTCCCGATCGCTAGCATTACCCTCAATTTGTTTAAAAAAATGTATATTGAAAAAAAGCTATATTTATAAAGAATATAGACAGGCCAGGCGGCCTGGCGTTTTAAGCGGCCTGCCTGGCCTGGCTGAGGGGTCGGCCTGGCCTGCCTGTCATAGGCCAGGCCTAAAAACGTGGCCTGTGCCTGTGACAGGCAGGCAGGCCCAGGCAGGCAGGTCTAGTGGCCTGGTTGGACCTCTGATTGGGTGTGCATCACTGCATTGATAGTGTAACGCTTGTCCGTGCATTACAAATTTGCATATTTAACATAGTTTATGGTGTGGAGATGGTACAAGCTCAGTCGGCTTACGAATTCTATACTCTATATCTGCTTCCGAGCAAGCATCAGAAACTCATACAGCTAAAGAACTGTATCTACACTGTTTATTACGATAAAGTTGATGTGCTTTCACGTTTACCGACTGGCGATGAGCCGTAAACGTGATCCGTCTTGAGCAGTCTAAAGATGAGTAAAGACTTACAATATCAGAGTGTCATAGCATGAAGACAATGTAGATACGAGTACATAGAATATCTTTTTGAATAATGCTCTCTGAAATGGAGAAAGAAACAAATGACTTAAGAATTTCAACGGTTTTAAAGCCACATGAAATATTCTCACTGTTATGAAATCTATTAAGCATAATTGATATAGTGAATTAGTCACTCATGAAGCTCATACTAATACCAAAAGAGAACTTTAAATATCTGTAGTTCTTATTAGATATCATCTCCTGCCGTCAAACATCGATTCTTTTTTAATGCAAAAGTTTCTTAAAAATATAAACAACTCTTTAGATACAGGCATTCATATTAGAAGACTTTGTATTTAGTTGAACGTAGTAAGATGCTCAAAGTTGTTCAATTGATTAAATGATTAAATCATTTATTGGTATTATCATCTATCAGAAGATCTACAATTTCAGCTTGAAGTTTATTTTTCACGTCTTGTTTATCATCAACTTGTTCTCAAGGTTATTCTACATCAGCCATTAAGTTGTTTTTATCGATGCAAATACTTACTGGAGGAGATCTCCAATATCTGATAGAATATTCATAGTTGACCGATAGTTGAAGAAAATTTGCCAATTTTAAAAATAATACTACTCGAAATTGTGAATTGCAGCGTTTTTTGAATGTGCCAATCATTTTAGAAAATGAAATAATAAGCTGTGACATGTTTATCATGGTTTTTTTTTATTTGATCACCTAATGCCAGCGATATTTCAAAAAAAATGTAAACAATCAAAGTCTGACTGCCAATAAAGAAAGATTTGTTTCATAAAATAATATTTTCAATCAAAATCGTTTTATTTTCTATATATGAAAGTTTTAACATTGGTAACTTTGACAAAGAAAAAAACAAAAAAATCTTTTTCATGGCATCCAAATACAATTTTTAATCTTCACATACTTATATGTCAAGCCAGAATATATTTATATTGGACAGAACTTATGAAATGAAACAGATCATTCTCAATAATAAACTTGATTTTCGTCATAAATGACGTTTCTACTAACTATCTGTACATACTGCGAAACAAAAAAAATAGCAACCTCTTATATGAATAAATGTGAATGTATACAGATTTGAATGACAAAAAAGTTGCAATTAAATAGAACACTTATTCACAAAAAAAAATAGAATATCCTAAGCATCCATGAAAAGAAGAATAGAATGATTGAGTGCATTTGTTTTCTTCCATTAATATCTAAATCCTTGTTAGACATTCATCCTTTGTTCATTTTCATTTGCTTCTTTACATGGCTCTTAAATGAAAGAAGAAAAAGAAAAGCAAAACATTATTTTAAAATAAAAAATTCAGACAAAATAAATTTTACCATCGACTATTAATGGAACAGAATTTTTAACTATTCGATCAATTGATTCATTATTTCCAAAGATCTTTTTTAAAACTTGACAACTATTAGATGAACAATTATCTAAATAAATATTGGAAACATATATATAATTATGAGATGATTTTTTTTCTTCTTCTTTATAACCTGATGTATCATTCAATGATGTTGTTCCATCAACTAAAACACAATCTCTTAACTCAACAGGTAAGCCACATGGATCAGTAAGAAAATCGGTAACAAATATTTCAAAATTTTTAGTTACAATAGATGACGAGCGATTTGAATTATCTATTTTATTTGATGAATTGCTTTTATTTGTTTCATTTGCACGAGATTTACATTTTCGTTGTTGCTTTTTTTTTGTGCCACGCATTTTTTTCATTTGATCTCAAAAATAAAACAACAAAAAAAAACAACAAACAACAATCTAACTACTTTGTCTGCAACTAATAAACAATGAGTGTCGCTAATATATTCCTCCCCAAACAAATATATTGTCGAATCGAAATCTATTTCTTGATGACTCATTTCATTCACGAGATATAATTATATTTATTCATAGTCGTTGTTTCTATAGACAAATCTATAAAATCAATTAAGTTGCAAAATTAAAAAAAAAAGAAGAATGACAAAAGATAAAAAACATAGTACAAATAATACAAGCCAACAAGATGAAACTATGGATATAAGTACAGCAAATGCAGGTGAAAATGGAACAATAAATGAAGCAGAAAATGCAGGTCCAACTTATGAAGAAAAATTTAAATATATGAATGCTATGGCATCACCTGTTGCACCTAGAAAATTAGCAAAAAAAATATTTAAATGTGTTAAACAAGCTACTAAACAAAAAAATTATATTCGATTAGGTTTACGTGAAGCACAAAAATATATTCGTCGTGGAGAAAAAGGTCTTGTTGTATTTGCTGGTAATGTAACACCAATTGATATTTATAGTCATATGCCAGTTGTTTGTGGTAATTATTCTATTTAAGAAATAAATTTTAATAAAGATTTTCTATGTGTTGTATTTTTCTAATTTGAGAAGAAGCAAATATTCCATATGTATTTGTACCATCAAAAGAAGACTTAGGTAGTGTAATTCGTGCCAATCGAACATGTTGTTTATTGATGATCCGTTCTCATCCTGAATATAAAGAATTATTTGATGAAATTGTTGATAAAATCAGTAAACTTGAACCAGCATTTGCCAAAACTGATTAATGAACAATGAAAAAAAAAAACAAAAAAAAATTGTCTTTTCTTTTGTTACTGTTATTATTGTTAAAATGTCACGAAGCAAAAAAAACAAGAAAAATAAGAATGTTTTCGTGTAGGACATTCCTTTGATCACTTTTGACGTGTATCATGTCTGTTTCAGATAAATTCCGTCCTGATTATCTCCCACCATTAATATTTATTTTCTTTTTTCATGAATGGGCGTGTGCATTCGATCAACTAAATTCAATATTTCGTAAGTCATATGAATATTTTTCACATTGTTATTATGTTTATTTTTTCAACAATTATATTTAGAGCAATATTTACCATCAGTTTATTCTTATGTATTCATATTCGATCAATTACTTCTACTGATCCAGTCGAACCAAATTATATTCTTGACGAAATAATAGTTTTTATTTATGAAAAAAAAATAATTCTTTTTTTGACTTATTTGTATTTGATAGACTGATGAGAACAATCAGACTGGTGCTATTAATGAACATATTTCACAATTAAATAGTGATGTTTTATCAGATTCAGTAAACATATATTAATTATATAAATAGATAATTCATAATTGTTTATTTTAGAATTCTGAAACGAAATTACCTGAGCTTGTATCAATAGTAACAAATGATGAGTCGACGATGTAAATAATAATTGTTGTTATTTTAAATCTATGACTTGATCATTTTTTATAGATCAACAGAAAATAAATCAGATATTAATGATGAAGTTCCTCGACCGGCAGCTTCGTGTGTTATTAATTAAATGAAATAAATTTTGTACTGTTATTTTTATTTTCAGTTCACAAGTGCTAGACAATCAAACAACGGATGATCAACAACAAGCAACTTCATCTTCACCTAAAAGTAATCGATCAAGTATTAATTCATTTGAAGAATGGAAACAACAACAACTTCAAGCTGATTTGTTAAGTTAGTTGATTTGTTTGTTTTAATAAAATCAATTTAAATAATATCTGTTTTATATATATATAGAAAAAGACGAAACTGCTAATCATAATAATGTACAATCTGAGACAACTTCAACAGGTGCATCAAAAGGAACTTCATCACCGACAAATATTCCACAAATGACATCTACACCAAGTTCATCAAAAAAGGGCAAACTTCGTAAAAATTTTGCTAGTGCATCATGTGGTGCAAAAATTCTTGCACATAATGTTGAAGCACAAAATGTTCCATCGATTTTATCTTCATCACCTGATGAATATATGCTTAATCCATGTAATGCAAAAATTTGGTAAGAATATCATTTGTACTAGTAAATTAATTTCTTTCGAATGTTTCTGTAGGTTTGTTATTGAACTTTGTGAATCAATTCGTATTCTAAATATTGAAATTGCCAATTTTGAACTTTTTTCAAGTGTTCCAAAAACATTCCGAGTTTCGTCGTCAGACAGGTAAATAAACTTTTCTCAAAAGTGAATGAACTATGTTGAAACGAGAACTTAATAAAAATATTAAGAAACATTTGAAAACTTTCTACTATTATTAAAATAAATTGTTTTTACACTAGATAAGTTAACAGAAAAAATACCATATTTTAATAGTTTATCTAAATAAGAGAAACGCTATTATCCTTAGAAGACAAAAACTGTTCAAGATTCGATAAGTCTTTTTTTTTCTAAAATTCAATGTCTTAAATATTTAAGATATCCTACAAAAGATTGGCATCGCCATCATTTGGGTACATTTAATGCATCATTTAATCGTACAATACAAAGTTTTCAAACAATGGAATCTACAATTTATGTTAAATATATTAAATTTGAATTATTAGATTTTCATGGACACGAACATTATTGTCCATTAAGTGTTGTGCGTGTACATGGATCGAATGTTGAAGACGAAATAATGACAATGGAAGAAAATACAAATTTAATTGATTCAAAAACTTTATTAAATACTCAAGATGAGAATGAAGATGACGATGATGATGATAATAATTTATCAAATGATCAACAAGTTGGTGGTATTATTGGTTCAGCTATACTTGATTTAGCAAAAAGAGTTTTTCGTCGACCAACTACACGTGGTACACCATCAACAACATTAATACCAATAACAGAAGCAAATGTATTAAAAACTGATTGCCATCAATCAGTTTTAAATGGTTCAATAATTAATGAGAGTATTAATTCATGGAGTCAAAGTGATACATTTAAACAATGTATTGCTGCATTTCTTCGTGGTATATGGTCAAAATTTGATGCATGTACAATGTATTTATCACACACTTGTTTTAAATTAAATTATTGTTGTCAATGTCTATCAATGATAAATAATAATACTAATAGAAATAATCAAATAACATCAACATTAAATTTATATATCAATCCATGTGGATATTATTATATTATAACCAATCAATTTGTATGTAAAAAAGAAAAATTCATTGAATTAAATGAAACAATATCAATGAATGCAAATCTTGAATCAAATCCGAATATTATTGAAAAAAATCTAACTATTTCTACTAATGATACTGTCATGATTACTGATGAAAGTAAGAGATTCATCTTAACTTAATTCATCAAATACATTTTCATGCCGATATCAGATTAGTTACTAGATTTTTCTTATCCTGTGAAGATAAATGCAGTAACAGACATAGACGAAGTTGTCTCACGCTTCAGCACACATCTATGTATTGTGGCAATACATTAGCTTCTATGACAATCTTATTTTTTATTATTTAAATACTTATAACATTCGGTCTGCGCTGAAAATCAAAGATAGTTAAATAAACGAAAAAAGAAATAGTCTTTCTGCTCCGCTACAGGCGCAGTGATGTTCATTTGGTGAATGTTCCGTGTGCTTGTCAATGGGTTCTTTGTTTTTCGTTATTCGAAGACGCAATCTCGCACTTCATCCATCGCAGAAGGTAGATTTATTTGAATTTACGTATTTTGTTCGTTAGCCATACATGTTTAATGCCTTAGCAGCAGATGAATAACCTAAAAATATGACCTCATGCCTACTGACAGCTGTGATAAGATAGTATACGTTTAAGAATCACAAGTATATGAATGATAGAGGTTTGCGTCGATCCGTAATATGATTCTTTTCGATCATCCAATTAATATATTATTGTAATATCTATCCTAGGTCCAAATTTATCTAATAATAAATCTATATTAAAATTTAACAATACTTTATCGAACGAAACTCACACTGATCAAAAACTTGATCGTTCCAATGAACAAAATTTTTCGAGTAATATTTCAAACGAAGCATTTACGGTGCCAGAATCACAAATATCATCGAATATAACAAACCAAAATTCTTCGCAATCATCTACTGTCGAAACAATTAATATTGATGCTAATTTAACCGAACAATCAATTGATACTAATAACATTGATGAGGTCTTTACTGTAACACCACCAATACCTTCATCATCGTCTACAATAAATAATAATAATAATGAACCAATACCACCTATTATTTCTAGTCCATGGCTTAAAGGTATGCTAGTTAATACAAAGTCATTACCAGAATTATTTAAAATAATTGAAAAACTTAATTTTAATTTAACATTAAGTAATCGATATTTACAAGAACTTAGCCAACATTATGTGTATGTCTTTAATAATAAATAATGTTTTTCTTTTTTTCTACAAAATTTTATTTCTATAGAAAAAAACTTGATGAAACTCAACAAACAACTGATCTTCTTCTAAAATCATCTCAAGCAGCTGATGAACAAGTAATTTATTATTATTATTATTTTGATTATTATTGAATATTTGCTTTTTCTTAATATATATTTTTAGTTAAAAAATTTAGAAGAATATTTAAATCGATTAGAAGAAAATTTCAATCAAACGTCATTTCGTTTAATAAAACTTGAAGCATGGATTCCATTAATTATTTTTATAATACTCTGTTTATCTATTTGGTGTCTTTGGTCAACATGTAGTTTATTTCAATTACGACGGAAATTAAAGCATATTATTAATCAATATGAAAAACTCTATAATAGTTCGTTTTCTTTTTGTTTTTTTTTAATTATTAAATTGGTTTCTTTTTGTTTTAGTTAAACAAATCGAAAATAATGATGATGATGACGATGATGATACTATGAATAATATTTCACTTATTTGTAACGGTATAAAAAAACGAAAGTTATCAACTGACTCAAATGATTCAAATCCTAATCGTTCTCAACGTGTACCTGATTTAACATTATCTAAGATAAAAGAAAATGGTACTACTAAAATTGAACATAAAATAAAAAGAAAACCATCAAATCAAAGTCAACATTCATATTCATTAAGTAGAATGAAAACTTAAATTGAAATTATCTTTTATTTATTCTTATCTTCTTGTGCATCATTATTTGTATATATCTATTTATGCATAATGTTAGAATAATCGTCTATTTATTAAACCCTTAACATATATATTTATGTACTTCATTCATATCACATCAACTTGTTGCGTTTTGTTGGTTATTATTTGCCAACGAAGTTTCTTTTTGCAAAAAAACCAAAGAGAACACAGTTTTTATTTTTGTTTGTTGATCTGGAGTTTTTGCTATTTTTTTTCTTGTCTGTATATAAATGTTATTTTTTTTTTCGGAAAACAATTGAATCTGGTGATTGATAGCAAATAAAATATCATTATATGATAAACCATTGTATTGAAATATACAGGAGATAAAAATATAATTCGGCTTGTCCACGCAACGCGTCACTTCAGGCGTTAAGTATTTATTTCAAAATTCGAAATAAATGTTTCTGTAACGTTGTGAAGCAAACACAAAAGTGTAAGAAAACGTGTTTTGTTATTCGAAAAATCATATCTGTGAGTCTTTAAAAATGTATGTAGTAAGCAATCATTGGTATACATTGTCCATTGCAATATTTTCTATCTTACTTTGAAACTTATCGTGCACCTTAATGTCAAGCACCAAAACCTCGCTATCAAATATTTTGTGAATTATCAAGTTTCGGTGAGCCCATCTTGAGATAGATAAACGTGACACTGCTATCAAAACCTGATTTGTGGTACTTTTTTCAGTTTATATAATTGAGCAATAATTTCTGTATTACAAACGTCAGATAGCAACTGCTTATAATTCAAACCTGATTTTGACCTTTGGTTTTCTTATCAAGCGATGAATCTTTCCAATAAAACTCTTTCCCAGCTAAAAGAAGGTCGAGTCTTCGTTCACAGCTGGAGAAAAACTAGTATTTCAGATAGCATGCATTAAAATTCTAGTGACGGCCCACATGCGCTTGACAATACAAGATTTCAAATTCAAATCGTTCGTTTGCTTTTTCATTATTTATAAATATAAATATTTTTTCATTCATCATTGATGCATTATGAAGTTAATTTAAAAAATAAGAAAACCAATCTCAATAATGATTGATTATATATAGATAGTTTATCTTATTTCCAATATGAAAATAATTGTCGTAATATTCAATCTGCAATCAATATTTCAATAATCAATAAATTTCATAATTAATTTATTTGATTTTTAAATGCTTGTCATTCTATACTACATTAGTTTTAATAACAAGTTGAATCAATTGTATTCTTCTAACCACCAATGCAAATTAATTAAAAAAATCTGTTTATACAGAAATAAAAATAAAAATAAAAGGTTTGATTAAAAACAAAAGAATTATTTATTCATCGTCATTATCATAGAATAGTATAAAAACATGTAGGGGAAGTTAGCAGCAAATTCGAGTTTTTCGCAAAACGATTCGTCCCACTGAGTGAGCCACACCAGAGACGCAGTGAGCCAGAAGCAGCTCGACGAGCTCTATCGATCGCTGTATGTTCCATTTGAAGAAAAATAAAATTTTGGTTATTAAGGTTTCCGAAAAACTTCCAGAAGGGATTCGCATCGTGTCACCTTCGATGATCTATTGTAGCTGTTGACCCATTTTAGGGAAACATAGTTAAATTGATGCGATGTTCGAAGCTCTGTCGAATGATGTATGTGTGAACATAGTTTTGATATATGTTCATAGACAAGAATAGGGTGTGGGTGCATGTACAGGTAAAGAAAAGACCCACACCTTCTTAATATTATCCCTTATTTTTTTCTCGACACTCTGAAATATTATTTAATAATTTGCTTTTGTATTTTGAAAATTGAATAAATATGAAATTTAGCGATATTGGACTCAAGTGAACTTTGATTAATGGCTGTGTATCTTTTTAAGTATAGATCTTCTAATTTTTATTCTTTTATCATTTTGTAGCGGCAACATTTTTGTATCAGAAAAGTCGAACTTTTTTTTGTGAGACTTTTCATAAAAATGAAATTTGGGTCCAAAGATAGGAGGATGAGTTGAGAAAAATGTTCTTTTTTTTAATGTTTCATTATTTTGGATGATAATCGGTCAAATCAATTTAGGGTGTGGGTGTGGGTGTGGGTGTGGGGTGTGGGTGTGGGTGAGGGTGTGGGTGTGTGTGGGTGTGTGTGTGGGTGTGGGGTGTGGGTGTGGGTGTGTGTGGGTGTGGGGTGTGGGTGTGGGTGAGGGTGTGGGTGAGGGTGTGGGTGTGTGTGGGTGTGTGTGTGTGTGTGTGGGGTGTGGGGTGTGGGTGTGGGTGAGGGTGTGGGTGGGTGTGGGTGTGTGTGAGGGTATGGGTGTGTGTGGGTGTGGATCTTCTCTTCAGTATCACCCAGACCCAGACCCACACCCATATCCCACACCCACACTCCACCCACACCCACCCCTCAAGAGGTCGGAATTCACGGAATTTGGACATTGCTGAATCTGGAATTTCGAAATGAGAAACTCGAAAAATCAATATATTGCTAGTAATGTTTTGAGTTTATGTTTTGAAAGACTTGTGGAGCTCACATATTTTTCGAAGAAAATAGTGAGTGTAAGTTTAAGTGTCAGGTTTTTGCGGCTCCCCTCCCCCTCTCCCCATTACAGACGCTAGCTAGCAACAAAACAAATTTCAACAATAACAATAGTATCGTTTCGACTGTTTTACAAAAGTCTAAAATGTCCCAATGTCTTTCTTGAAACTTGAATTGTTGGAGTGAGTTTCTGAATGGTTTAAATAGTGGATTTTTTCATTTGGTGCAACGAAGCATTTATATTTGTAATACCAATGATAACGAGTTATGGATCGATGGGTCACAGTTGTTGTACGATTAATATTAAAAGTGTGAATTGATCAAATTATAATTTTCTGACATAGTCCATATAAACGTTCGTAAATTAATAGAGATATATAATAGTGCGTTAAGATCCGCTGCTATAGACTTGGTGCATATATGTACAATAGGTTCATTTACCATTGATATCAATGTTTAGAATAGTAATGTAAAATTAGGAAAAACAAAAGACGAAAATAAAAAATAGTTAGCGGGTGGCAACAATGCAAAAAGAATAGGGCGCCCGTTAAGAAGAAATCTGTTTTTGTTTGAAATACAGAAATAAACAAAAGGCATTTTTTCTGATGATCCGCTAATTTGAACTATTATAATCTACGAGAGACTTTTCACTTGCAGTATTTTGTATTAGTTTAATTATAGGCTAAAGAGTATATGCGAGTTTCACATTTTAGCCCCGAAGGGGCTGCGATAACAAGCTTTTCTCACTGCATACCTGAGACGTATACCAAGATGTACACTATTTTTCTATACAGATAGCGGTATGCAGATGGGCCAAATAGAAAAACGACACGCCTACTATAAGAGGCTCCAGCCATGTATAAGTATTGGAAAACTCTATTGTTTTAGTATTGGTTCAGACGAAAACAGCGAGAAACGTACTGAATTTTGCAGTATTTTGCGTTTTTTCCTCATTCAAAAGCAATCGGAATCACAATTATCTAGCCAAAACTCTACTCTAAATCGACGAGAATGGTTGATTCAGTTCTCTGTCAAACAGCAAGACTCATCAATGAACGAACATATGTCAACATAATTTTGCATGATTATTGTCGGTGTCAATCGAGTGGAAATGGCGGCAAGTTTTTCAGACTGTTTGGCGATTCAAAAAAAAAATAAGGATATGAAAACAATATTTCAAAATTTGGGAAAGTTGACACCGGAGCAAAAACAACATTCTCATCTCGTTCGTAGTGAAGATGGACGTTTCAATGATAAAGATCTAGCTAAAGCATCGATTAACAGTTGTAAAAATGTCTCTAGCGCTTTCGGAGATCTGAACACTCCTGCCGTTTTTCAAAATATTGAAATCAGTGGTATTTTACATGCACGAAGTATGGGTATCTGTACAATAAATCATCGAAAACTAAAAAAGTATCAATCATTCAAGGAATTACATTCTGAATTGGCAAACAAATTGGCAAAACTCTAGAAAACAACACGACGTAGTATTGCAATTGAAAACGAACAAGTAACCATATTCTTTTCTCTTCTCTTGTGTGAGTACAGGGATTGTGACTTTCGATTATCAACGCAAGCGATCACCAGCTGTGAGATGAATCGCTTCACTAAAACGCAGCTCGATGGATGAAAATAACATTGTAAGAGACTTTGGATTGCTGCCGACCTAGAGTTTCTATCAGTGAATAGTAAGAATTTATTTCTTATTGATCATAAAACACTAAACAGCGCATTTCAATGCTTTTTTGTTCGAGATCTGTTGGCGGCATATGTTTGTTGATAAAACCGGTGTGAGCGGCAAATCGAGCAACATCAGGGTTGCTATCGAAGATTTTAAAAAGAAACATTTCGTCCGATCGCATCTGGCTCAGATAGTACCATCTTTGGGCATCTTGGATGCTGTGTGAGATCTGATAGCCCGAGAAACCATTTACAGATCCCCGAATCTCTGCCACATGAATATCGTTGTCGAGATCTAAGGAACGATAGTCGCAAATAATCAAAGGAATGTTCATTATGGGATTGGGGCCCAATGGTCGCCAGACATTGATCATTTGAAAGCGATTCTGCATCACTTTTTTAGCCTCTTCTTCACCAAACAGTTGTTCCACTTTCCAACGAACTCCGGGCGGATCACTGTCCACGTGCGGTTCGAGAGCAGGATTCTTGTGGGTCCGGTCACACTGATCGGCTGTAGATGGCGGCCATCGGAAACGGAATATATGGTTGAAAGCGATTACGCAGGAGGCGCCCAGATGCGTTTTGAGCTGAGCAGCAATGTCTTCATAGTAAGACCGCTGTGTCTCGCTGTTGTCGTCGAATGCATCGTGTATGTGACCGTCATATTTGAGCACTTCAAAGCCGTTGGTGTCGAGATCGACGCTATTCTCTTTGCCTCGCAAATCGTGAATGGTAACGCAAGTGGACTTTCGTACAAAATTCGTAGCTGCAAAGCCCAACTCTGGACTCACATCGATCCACGGAGGAGAGCCGTCTGTCGTGTGGCTAAAAAAATTGATTTCTCCAGTGATATCGCCAGCCATTTTAGCAACTCAAGACAATTGACACCGGCAGAATAAGTTCGTGCAGCGAAAGAGACAATGAAACAAAATCGATTCTCTTACTCTTTATCTTATCCAAAGCAGAATATTGTTAGAGATGTGAGAAATAGCAGTCATTACGAGTCACTTTTGCCGTCTTGCAAGTCACTCTTTCGTTAGGCAACTGTCACATGCTGTTAAGGTGCGAGAAAAATTGCATGCTTTCTTATCATGCGATATAAGAGAAGAGCGAAAGATGAAACTGAATAGGAATAGCATCATCTGAAAATGATAAACAAGTGTTGTTTTTAGTTTTCGTATGCGGACTACACTGTAAAAAAAAAGCGTCGACTAATAAATCCTTTTAAGAGTTTATGAAAGTGCAATGTATAATAAACCATTTTCAAAGGTTTATTAAGTGATCACAAACCCTTCAATAAACCATTTGAAAAGGGATTAATACGGGGTTTATGAAGTTCAAATATGAACCCTAAATGATTTATGAAAGGGTTGATAAATTTCATAAACCTTTAAAGGGTTTGCTAAACGTTGCACTTTCATAAACCCTCTGAAAGGGTTTATGATCATCATAAACTTTATCATGTAATCTTCAAAAATCCTTTCAGAAAGGGTTGATGAAAATACTATACCCGCAATCCACGTTTAAAAAACATATTTGAAACCGTTTAGAAGGATTATAAACGGTCCATTGGGTTTATGATAAAGTTTATGCCAGGGTTTATTGACCTCATCAACTGTCCCAAGCGTTTATAATAAGATTTATGCCAGGGTTTATTGCAGCAGTGTTCAAACTTCTGAAAAAGGAAATTTTGGAAATTTCAAGCACTTGTGTTCTAAATTGTTTCGTACTCCCCAAAATTGTATTATTTCTGGAATTTCTGAAATTTCCAAAATTCCGTAAGTAGCGAAATTTCCGAAATTACAGAAAATTCTAAAATTTCTAAACTTTCCAATACTTCCAAAAAATTTTAATTTGCTTTGCGATGTAGTTATCGAGTTAATGGAAACTTCAGAAATTTCTGTAATTTCATTTTTCGGAAATCTGAACATACCTCGTTGATTGACCTCATCAACTGTCCCAAGGGTTTAAAATAAGGTTTATGCCAGTGTTTATTGACCTCATGAACTGTCTCAGGGGTTTATAATAAGGTTAATTACAGGGTTTGCTGGCCTCATCAATTGTCCCAGGGGTTTATGATAACGTTTCTTAGTAGATTCTTTTAGTAATTACAGTATTGCTTTTCTAGTTTATTTGTTTTTGTGACCTGTGATTAATGTGGCTGACTTTTGCAGACTTTTTATTTAGAGCAAATTGAGTGCTCAAACATCAATATATAATATATATACCAGATAGTGAAACGAGTGAAGAAAAGTCAAAAAGGAAACCTTGTGTGATATCCCAGTTTGTTCATTAAATTATATAGTGTATTTATAAATGTACGCACAGTCAACAAATTCTATATAAAAGGCCTGAAGAAGTCAACCGCGTTGATGAAACCTCGGGAAAAATAAAATAAAAAAGAAACACTTGAATTGCAAAAAAGATATGTAATTATGTATGACCTTTCTTACGAGTGGAAAGATGAGGTTTACATTGAAGAGGGGCGAGCTTGATTGTAATTCTTGAAGCTTAGGCCAGCATATAACGGGTAGTTCATCATTAGCGTGTCAAATTTTCATGAGTTTTTAAAGACTGAAGAGAGCAGTCTCTCGTGATGAGTAACTGATGGACGAGTATTAAATATACGGATCGAAAGCGCGAATGATGGTCAAGATTATAGAAGTCGCATGCTCGGTGTATAGTGCGCTTCAAGCCTATGAACTGGAGGTTGTCAAACTTAACGAACGTTTCAAAAAGAGTTACTTGTCATGACCTTGATATTGAGTGTTTTATGATTAACTGAACTCTGAGCTGATTACAGGAAGTATCCGTTTTCACTGATTCAGTATGGAATGAAAGTAGAAAAAGAAAAGATAATGGCGTGTATAAAATGTAGTTGGCAAATTTAATAAAATGAAAAGAAATTACAGTTGTTAAAAAGAAATGGTAAGATCAATTCCTGGTGCAATCCTCTGGAGGTAAAAAGGACATTACAGTCACAAGGAAATTAAACAACTTTCATTTATCATTCGAAACAACTGCTGCAAAGAATTATTACAAAATAATTAAAAGGACGAGGGTGTGGGTGTGGGTGTGAATAGGTTTTTAACCGCGCACACACATTCAGCTATTGTAATAACTGAGGTTCGAAGGGGATACTTTTGACCAGTAGCATATATCAATTCAAAAGCAAAAAGACAAACACCATTAGAGAATTTCTGGAAAGAAAACTAAGTTTTGTGTTATATAAGAGAAAAATCTTTCAATTCAAATCATTCAGATAGAAATAGATGAAGAAGAGAATAAATAACCAAGTCTTTATGCTGGACTAGTGCAGACGCAGATCTTCGAGAATTTTCTCTTAATGGCACAACAAATTATGCCTTAATTCTCTAAATTAAACACCTCCGTATAATAAATGCTTTTGAATGGTCCCAACCATGTTCACAACAATAGAGAGATCATTTTGATAATGTAAACATGGCTATTCGATGCGTAACTATTTAAGATTGTGTACCCTACACTGTAACACATGATAGCGTTACAGAACCACGAGCGTACTGTTGACATTTTGCAATGTTCACTGCCACAAGATTGTCCTGCATTTCAAAAATTGAGATAAAGTATAGAATCTGTAAAAAATGTAAATAAAGTAATAAAAATAATAAATTGAAACTTGAATAAATTCCATTGTGTTTAGGTGCTATGTAGTTTATGATGGCCATTGTGTCATCCACGAAAACTTCACTTCGAATTATTTTTATTGATGCTCGTTTTATCGAAATAGATTTGGGCGATTTGTATTACTCCCTAGAAACAGTACTGTCGGGACATTGTTGACGCATGGAGCGCGTAATAAGTTTGGCAGAAAAATAGTCCACAGCACGAGAATAAAATCAATGATGACCAATAAGATCACAATAATGACAGTTCTGTTCGACATGTAGATAAAAGCTGCAAGTTATCTTCTCCAATCAATGAGCAGTGCGTGACTTGGAGGGTATGAAATAAATAAAAACATAATGTTTATCACATCATGTAAATACTATCTATGCATAACCAAAGTCTAAGTTCCTGACAATAACTTGATAGAAGTTCATACTTACACGAAAGGCGTAATCTGTAGAATATTTGGAAATTCAGCAAAATCACATCGAACTATTGAAGCGATGAGATCATATTTTGATGGTTGATCACAATCCTCGAGTAAGACATCGGCTAAATTTTTATATTCTGACATCTCTGTGATATCGATTGCACTTATTTATGGACGACGAATATTGTAGACACACCGAATGCTAATTTCTAATAAAGTTTGATTGAAGTAACTTCTTTAAAATGCACTAGATGCACCATACACAACACATCTATCGCCGTCGAAACGAACAGTCGACTTACTAACAGCTTATTCTTCTTGTAAGTTCGAAAATAGTCCTAACTCATTCTTAAACTTCAATAAACATGGCCAATATAAGCATATCTTGATCTTGGTCGAAGCACAAGATCATAGTTACATGCAGCAACTAAGTAGAAAATGCTCGTAGCCAAAGTATTTTGTGGTTCAAATGAAATTCTTGAGATTTCAGAAGTATATGCCTTGATCACAAGAGCAAAATTAATTGATAAAATTAGATCGTGATGAAAATGGACAATTGAAAAAATGAAATATTCTTTCATTACTATTATAAAATCTCTAATTGCAAGAAAATGCTATAACACTTTTTTACATCGAAATTAAGGCGAAGAATTAAGTGGTTAACTCAAAGGATGGTTCAGCTTGGATTGACTGCTATTTCAAAGGCACTTTAATATTTATTTGACACTTCAATGGGATAGAAAAGGTCATCTTCAATTTTTTAAATAAATTCATGTGCACTGCCTCTATAGATGATGAAAATTTGTCAAACTCAATATTGATGCAGGGTTTTCATTAAACTATCAAGAATCATTTGAGAAACTGAGACATCAAAAACCGACAAATGTTACTTTTTAGCACATTTGGTGGACTTTGTACTATATTTATAAAATTATTAAAGACTTCTCATTCTTTCATAGTATATGGACACAGACTATATGTAGATCCAACAGCTAAAAGAGTTACATAATGAACAATAATAAGCTCTTAGTAATTTCTTTGTCTAGTAAATTTCTAAATCTGTGCAGATTTATTCTTTAAAGAGAAATATTTTCATCTAATCTAAATAATAACTTTGAAATTTTGTGTTCAGTTAGAAACGAAAATTATGCTTTAGTTTGCAATTTTCTTCTCATGAATTTAACGATAATATTCGAATTTTCTTCATTTTATGTGAAACCTAGTACGTATTCTTCATTTGGAATGAATAAACGTTCTAAATAAAATGTGAGCATACTGAAATGAGTATGATATCAATAAAGGACACTGTTGAGATGCTTCTGACTATAATTAATTCTTTCTTTGATATTGAGACAAAGTGACTAATACTCATATTGACTGCTGATATGATTTAATCTGTGTCATATTTTGTTAAGAAGTAAATTGTACTTGAACACATTAATTACCATTCAATTTGCTTGATTGACTTCAATACCTTCGGAATATATCCACGAGCATAGTGATTAAGCAAGTAATTGAGATAAATGACCAGCTCATGTTATGAAATATATTCTTTAATGCTGTATCAAAAATTTGCTTTGTTTCACGTGTCGATGGAACCACAAAAGTCAACTGGGTCCATGCTTTATATAAGGCGAAGTTGTCTCTTCGTATGGAGTGAGCTTCGTTGAATCATTTCGAATCGAGACTGAAGCTCTGTGTTTAATTAATAGATACACAATACCTGCATGTAATGCTGTGTTTCCATCAAGTGCAAGCCGATTGATTTCATCCACAGGCATACGTGTTAAATACCATTTTATTCACAGTACAAAAAATATTTGTACTCGAACAATCAAAATTCCTCACTTGACTGCAGTTGTTCACTAGACAATATACATTTTAAAGATCACTTTAGATCATCATCATTCTTAATTATACTTCATAGATTCAAACAAAAATGAATTTAATAAATTGACTTAAGAACAAAAAATGGATGTACAATGATAGAGAATAAAAAGTGATTCATTCGCATTGTTCTTTTTAGTCTGTGACAATAGAAGAAACTTACTGAAATAGTTTCAAATAGAGGTTATTTTTCTAATTAGACTTACACATATCGTGTAATATCAATAGTAGCGACTGTGTATAGTCAATATTTAATTATCTACTAATCTTCAATGTGATTATTAGATGGATTAATTATTCTCATTATCTTCTATTATGTCATATAGATGGTAACTACAACACATAACAAATCCCATTCTCATCAGATTATTATGACATTTTCGTACAAAAAAATACTTCTATTGTGAAATAGCTCGTTCTAAAAGTAGATGTTGCATTGAATATTTTCAATAATAAAAATACTTGCTTTATTTTGAAAGTACTTTATTGAAAAGATTCTAAAAAACATAGGCGTTTTGCTAAATAAAGGGAATAATAAAAAATTTTTTATGAGAATTTTAATCTTAAGTAGTTTTAAGCTTAAAGAAATTTTCTTCTTGAACAAAAACGGAGGGCGCCTTTTTACTTTTTAAAAACTAAAAAATTTGATTAAGCAACTTTTTTTTTTTTCAAAATTCTTACAAATGTTGAGCAATGACTGTTAATCCAAATAAATTTATATTTTCCAATCATATTCAAATAAACAATTCTCATTTATGATAACTTCTGGAAATGAACTCCTATATAAGTTTAAACAAAAAAGAAAAAGTTCATCAATAGTGACAAATAAAGCAGAAAATTTGAAACGAGATCAATGTAAAAGAATTGAAGAGAAGAACACAAGAGTAGCAGTACTGACGAGAGAACCGTTTAAACTGACAAATATTGTCTGAGTTCGGAGACTGTACATGGGATAGACTCCAGTGAGATATGAAAAATCTGCACAAGAATAAACATCCTAAAGCCTTCTAGCCTATTGCATAGTATGTATCAACCAATCGAATAATAGTATTTTCACCTAAGATTTCGTGCACACATCGCTCTACTTGTGGCAAGAGTACCCTGAAAATGTTAGCTCAAAAGAAAACATAAAATTCTGGCACCTTTCATGAAATATGAGTGAGTTTTGAGACTTACATGTGGACGAAATTTCAGGTCAAAATATCATCATCCGATTTGTTGGGTGTGAGTGTGCATCTTCTTTTACCCTACGTCCACACCCCTACCACACCTTTAACGAACCCACGCTCACCTAAATCGTCTTTTATCCGTCGAAAAATAGAAATTCGCAGTGTGACTATTCTGTAAACCAGTAAAAAAGCTTGTAAGAGACAATACTGATATTTCAAATATTGTTATATTTTTTCAAAAATTGATGTAAATCATGTCTTATTGAGTTGACGAGTCTGATTAAATCTTATAGCATAATATCTTTTGAAAAAGCTTTCAAATTATTATCGGTGTATGTCTTTAAGACATCCAAAAACCATTGGAAAATATCTAATTTCCTTGCAATATTTGTGTGTCAATCTAGTTCGTAATCATCGCAACCGAAGCGTTTTGTTACTTAAACAAGTTTAATTTTTTTTTTAACTGTTTTGCAGATGTTTCGAACAAAAATATTATCGATACCACAACATCATTGCAATGTCACTACTAAAGCATTCCTTGTCTCGAAAGTTATTCACTTGAAAATAATTTTAATAAAATTTTAAATGCTTCGAATAGGGTGTTTTCTTCAGTGATATGATTGATTACACAATGTAGTCTTCCTTAATCGACACATTAATATTATTGTTTGTAGAGTTTTTGATTTTATTTTTTTCAGTCATATTGATAGTTTAATTAATAAAAAAAAACTCATATACATTATTATGTAGATGTTTCTTTTTATATGCGTATACTAGAATTGTGTTATTCTTGAAATCATAGAGATGACAAAGAATCCTATGCTGCATTCTTATTTATAATTTAATTCATTTAGTTTCTTTTTTGGAAAAACTAACATGAAAAGATTGCTTTTTTTTTCAGAAATCCTCATGAGAACAATAGTATGAACACTTGAAACTTCTTTCAATGAAAATCGTTGGAGTAGCAGAATCTATTCAGTTTTTATTATTTTATACTTCCAGTGTTACGCTTCACGATTGAATAAATCTTTTTTTCACTGCGTTAGAGTCAGACTGTTAATCAGTCAATCTCTCATTTGCAGCTATTATCTTGTTGAAAGCATTAATTTTTCAAGAAATTTTCTTTAAAAAACAAAAAAAGTTCAAGAACATTATACCTTTTTGAATATTTTTATGTTTTATTTCCTATTTTCTCGGTATTGTTTTATTATTACGATCAATACGTTGGTTACTAATTCTTTTCTTCCACACTAAGAACATATTGTCGATCATTGTTGCTTCTTCACTCAACTGAATTTACGGCTTAGAGAGTTGATCAAAAGTTCTGATAATGCTGAATAAAAATATCAAGATCAGAATACATTTTTAATTTTATTCTATCAAATGTTCAGAAATATTGCCATAATTATTTATACCAAGTTCGAAAGTTTGTTTGAGCTCTTTTTCTAAAAAAATTCTTAGTTCCTTGAAAACTGCATGAACTAATCATGCTTTATTTTTCTGATCGGTTTCAAGAATTTGTCGAAAAGTTGGGTACGGGTATTAGTTTGTTGACTTTCTCTTTACTCACGCTCTCATTCAAACCTAAACCCTATCTCAATGACAATTGGATCATTATGCTTTCATCAAATTCCATGCTACGTATCTATTGATGTTAACTTTTATGGTGATCAGTGTTTAAAAGCGTTGCTTGAGAATTCATTGGAAAAACAGACCACCATTCGGCACAAATGATATCAAACTGCATCATAATAATGCAAAACTACATATCAAAGATGTTGCTATAATGCTATCAGCTTGAGGAAGAAAAAATAAAAATTATGACTTTTCTGACATACTCCTGTAACCAATCTTTCTCTTGGAAACTTTTGATTTTTCAACTATGATGAAGACAAGTTTGACATCTATTCAAATGAATCGAGCTTTGCAAAAAACCATAGCCAAGAAGCTCAATGAAATAGTTATTTAAAGCATTCATGGTGACTATTTCGAGCATTTCATATAGAAAAATATCAATTTAAGATTTTTGTCTTCATAAATAGATTTTCCAAATTTGGAAACTCTTTTCACTGACCGAATTCGGCATGTAAAGAAGTGTTAAAATTAGAATCGTTACTCTAATAAATGTCATCATGTGATAATTTTCATCACTTAAAATATTTTTCAAAATTTTCTTTTTTATGTTGACTTTTTTATAATTGCTCTTGACAAAGTGAAAGATGTTATTTGTTTTATTTTCTTGTACGTTTCATCTATTATAGTTTACTCAAGATGTAATTATAAGGATGATGTTGTATGCAATTTGAATCAATAAATTAGTTGCAAGCTTCACAAAATGGTAAATTCCAATCATTCTTAAAAACTAATTGGTCCTTATTATGAATATTTAATTGATGATTGATCTTGAAAATAATATTTTAGATATNTGTTTTTAAAATAGAATTGATTTGAAATGGATAAAGCAACTATTTTTGCACATTTAAAGATTTTTTCGAAGGAGGAAAACAATATTTTCATATATTAATAGGCTAATATATGAAATATATATGGCGATGGTACTATAGTTCATTTAGCAGTAAAGTGCGTTTTTCAGGTACAAAACTCAACTTAATCGAAATATAAATACAATATTCGTGATCAGCGTGCAAAATTGCATATAAATGATATGCTTCTGAAGATTTTTGAAAAAAAAATTTTTTTCGATCCCTGAGGGGGACCCCAGGAAAGGGTCTCAGGGGGGGTCATCAAAGGGGGCCTTAAGTAAGAAAAGATGCAAGACTAAGTAGCATGAAATACTTCCAATAACTCCTTGATACATTTCAGAGTATTGAAAGTTAAAAAAAGGTTTGGGACAAAAAATGGTCATTCCCGCCCACATCCTTTAGCGATATTGGTCTCAAGTGAACTTTGATTAATAGCTGTGTAGCTTCTTAAGTATAGGTCTTTTAATTTTTATTCTTTGACCATTTTGTAGCGGCAACATTTTTATATCGGAAAAGTTGAACTTTTTCTTGTGAGACTTCTCATAAAAATGAAATTTAAGTCCAAAGATAGGAGGGTGAGTTGAGAAAAATGTTCTTTTTTTGATGTTTCATTATTTTGGATGATAATCGGTCAAATCAATTTATTTTTGTCTCATTTTACATGGAAAGATAGAGCAAAAAGAGACGATCATTTTTGTCTGAGGAACAACACTTGAAAGCCTACTAAAAAAATACTAGAGGTTTTCAAAGCTCTCCCCAGCTAAAATTTCTGGAATGATCCGAATTATCATGCCCTATTTTGCTTGAGTGATCCGAATTACCACAGATGAAAAATTTTAAAAAAAGTTTTCTAGTAGGCCTCAGTATTGTGAGAATTGCATTTCAAAGATTCAATAATTTCGCGAGATCTTTTCAGGTCCCACAGAACAGACTTTGGGCTATCGAATGGTATATTTTTTATTTAATTTTAATTTATTATTAGTTAATAGGAAGATGGGAGAGTTGAATTGATTGATTTTTTATTGATTTCTGCTGGAGTGATCCGAATTAAGAAAACTGTTGTAATTCTGATAATTTTCTCAGGGCTCTTACCATTTTTGTAAAAGCTATAAGAAAATTAATTTTTGTTTTAGCTTTTAGTATGGACCTGTAGAAAACACTTTGGGCTCTATGCTGATGAAAAAATCTTTTTTGTCCGAGGTACAATAGTTGAGCAATGGCTGAGATAAATTGAGTTTTTTGAACAGTGATCCGAATTACAACAGGTGACTATACATCAGAGATGTGCAGCGCTCCCGCGGTCAGTCCATCTCGTCTTGAGGAGTATAGCTTATATGAGTACGGCCGCACCGCTTCTGAATTTTGCGAGCGGGACTGGTGCGGAGCGACCGTCCTCGTCTTATTTACTGTCCAAGCGGCCGCCTGATCTTAATTTGGCCGTTTTGTGAGGGAATATCTTCTGAAGTTGAAACCGACAAACCAAAACTGCAATTAATATCCTGCAGCAATATTGGTGAGTTTTTTCTCTTAAATAATAATGATAAGTAACGAAGCACTGGCTTCGTACTCATATTTGATACAAATAGCATTTTTAAGTCCTACACCGGATGGATTTTGATTCTCAAAATATGTTTGTATTATACTGGGCGTTCGATGGCACCATTTATAGATTTTGTTGTTACTTCTGGCGTTACAAATACAACATAGATATATTGTTGACTTCAACTTTCTCTTTTTCCATTCTAATATTTTATATTAGGTTGTCTACTTTTTCTTTTTCTAATATTTATATAAATGGCTGCAAGTGTATGATTTTCTCGGACAAAAATGACTATTTTTAGATAATCAGAAATATGGAAGTCGGCCGGAAAAATTTATTTGATAATTTCTTCTCTCGAATATAGCAGTTTTTTCATCACCATCTTTTCTTTGTGGTATGCATGTTATACCTATAGTTATCTGATAAAATTAGCTAAATTCTCTCCCATAATAGAAGCACCCGTGGGCTTCTAAACTATCCACCGTTCAGAGAGTTTGGAGGATGCTTCTATTGGCTCCCTATCATTTCGTCCCCTTACACTACGTCCCATTCATTTTGTCCCTCACTCATTTCGTCCCTTTTCATTTCGTCCCAAATTCATTTTGTCCCAGTGTCATTTCGTCTCATGCACTTCGTCCCAAACTCATTTTGTCCCTTTACACTTTGTCCCATTAGACAAGTCTTTGTGACGATTCTGCTTAATATACAATGTCATATACTGTGATCTTCTACATTTAATATATTAAATAAAATAAAGAATAAATAACAGTTCAATAATTTAGTTTCACATTAGCAGCCACACGGGCCAAATAGTCACCAACAGATTCAAATTATAAGAAGCAACAATTCGTTTCAATCGTGAATCAAGAGTACCATAGATCTTCTTTTTGGCTTTTGGTTGTTGGCCCACTCGAATTCGTTCAATGTCTATCCATAGTCAATTAAATTCTTAGGCACAATTCGGTCGTCGGCTTTCTTTTCGGCCGATTATTATTACCCTCTCTTTCGTTAAAGTTAACTAATCATATCGAAGAAGAAGTAGGAACGAACCATAGAGGGACATAGTGTATCGGGCAATCGAGTTTGGGACGAAGTGTGTGGGACGAAATGACACTGGGACAAAATGAATTTGGGACGAAATGAGTGAGGGACAAAATGAATGGGACGTAGTGTAAGGGGACGAAATGAGTGTCCATCCTTCTATTATGGGGTGGGCTACTAACATGACTTTCATAAAGAAATTTCGAAAAGTATATAAAGGAGTCATTGTTTCAATCATTTTGGCTACCTATTTATGATAAGTTCAAATAATCTTACAACACTGAAATTTAATATAAATATACAAAAAAAAACATTATTCTATATCGTACATATACCAAAAAACATACTATTTCATGTAATAAATTGTAAAAAACGAATGAGATAAAAAACATTCATCTACAAGTACATACAATTAGACCACTTCTTCCAAAAGAAGTTTAATGTTGTGGGTGTAGTTGTGAGCTCCGGTGTTGGTGGGTCGGTGTGGATGTTTCTCTTCTTTTGATCTACATCCATAGCCACACTGTTGTCTTTCATGACAGATTGTATTTTTAAAAATCAGTTTTTGAAACAGCAACTTCTAAAGAAACTAACTCTTTAGTGGAAATGCATAGATTTTGAGTGCAATGAGATTTCACATATGATAACATATCATTTTATGCAGAATTCAATGCTCTAAAATAATGTCACGTTGAAGTTGTTTCAAGACACATACCAAGAATTGTGTACAGACACAGTTGTCGAAAATAACAAAAATTTCTCATGCTAACTGACCCTAAGCAGGTGTACTTTAGTGACTGAAAAATGAGCAAATATTTTGTACCAACACTTTCGCTTTATAGGTTACGTTCGTATTCCAACGATAAATATGCTGTCATTTGTTTGACGCTATGATACGATTTTCTTTCATGCAAAAATAAAGCTACAAGTAAGATTAACCTAATCAACGATTGACTCCAAATCAAATTTTCATGATCTATCACTTAAATTGATTGGTGATTTGGTTTTGATTCAAGTTTACCTTTTATTTTTCTCCTTTTTTTTTAAACGTCATCATAAATATTTTCTCTATGCCGAAAGTTAAAAAAAAATATTTGTCTGAAGAAATCATTAGCCATTGTTTTGATCAATCAATTGTTATAATGAATCATATTTGATTAATACATATATATATATAAATAAAAGGATCCAAATTTTCCATTGGCTACATTCAAGTTGCCAGTCATTTTTCGAGCAGTGGTATTGACACGCAGCACAACACACACAAAAGTGATAAAAAAAAACAATGCATCATATACTATCTTTGTTTCCAAAGTTTACGATCAATATATATTTTTTTAGATTTTGCCGATATTTCTTTTACGTATACATTTAAAATGCCTAATAACGAAACAAATTGGACAACAGTATCGGGAAAAACAAAAGCAAAATCAACTACATCCTCTACAAAACCATCAGGAATACCAGTTATGCCAAAAGCTGAAGTCAAAAGTATTTCTTTTATATTAATATTAACCAAATATAAATATTTGATATATTATTATTATAATTTTTTCTTTTAGCAATTAAACTTTCGGATAGTGCATTTAGTTCTATGAAAGAGCGAATAGTAGATGAAAATGATGAAAATCAACCAGGTGAAGTGAAAACACAGAAACCTATATCATCTATTGAAAAGAATCCATCGGTTAAAATGACTAAACCTAATAAACCAAGTTCAAATATATTAACATTAAAACAAGCACTTCAAAATGTTAGTTGAAAATTTTTAATAAACTAATTTTTGCATATTTACATATTTGAATAGATTAATGTTGATAAACTTAAACAATTATATAAATCATCGAAAGATAATACATCATTATGGGTTGAAAAAATTTGTTATTGGTTTATTGAACAATTTAAAGATGTAACATCCAGTTTAAATGATCCAACATTTTCCAAGGAAGCAAATCCAGGTAATCTAACAATATAAAAATAAAAGTTTTGAATATGGTCTCTTTTTTAAAAAGATTATCCATTGAATACATTGCCAACATCAGTTAAAGAATATTTAAATGAAATTTTTGATATGCAATCAAAATTAAAAGCTATTACACTCTGTCGAAACGGTATTCTTAATCCAAATGCTGGTAAAGAAAAAAATTGATTTTTTCTTTGTTTCTTTTTTTTGGACAAAGTCATTTCATTCATCTTAGATATCCATGGTATTACTGGTTATCAAGTATTATTACAATATTTTCTTCGAAATCTTGATGAACGACCAAATGATTCATTTCTTGATGAAGTTGATGACGTAAATGAAGATTTTATTAAATAAATCATAAGAATATATATACATTCTTATATTTTTAGTTATCAATATTACTTAAACGATATCCATCAGATAAAGTACTTCGATTACTTTGGGCTTATAGTCAAGTACTATATGAACATCCTGGTTTGGCATTAGATAGTAAGTTTATAAAGATTGGATAATACATTGAAATAGAATAGATACACTGAAATCGATAGAAACAATAAACTCCATTACATAATGACAATGATCTTAGTCTCAGCATAATAATAAATAAGCATCTTACGAGGGAACATCTCCAAATATCAAATTACTTTTCGGCCGAGACAATATTCATTTGACAATTGTTAGAGAGTAAAAGAAAAGTCTAGAATGCGTTCGATTTTTGGACCTACTAGAGAAGTTACAGTATGCCCAATAAATCAATCTAATCGGAAATTTTGTTCGTACAAAGTTTGAAGTTGACACTCAACAGTTGATTTTTCATGTAACCTGAAGGGAGCCACAACTTTTTATTGACAAATTTAGTAAAATGTTGATATCTCGAGAGCGAAGATCCAGAAAAGCAAACCGTTCTAGACTTTTCTATTACTCATCAAATAAACATCATCTCAGTCGAAAACCAATTTGACACCTAGGGATGTTCTCCTGTCAATTAAATCGATGATATCGATTTTGATAATTCAAATAATTCTAGAATCAAAAAGACTTAAACCTTGAACTGTTATTGACGTTTATATATACATCAAAGAAAAAAATTTGAAAAATTCTAGCTGCAAAAATTCTTCTAAGCTTTTAGACAAAACTTTCGTTTTCGAACTTATCATTGTAAAATTGATTTATTTTCAATTTACTATTGTAATATTATTACTAGATAGCACACATAAAATTATTAAGTATATTTGTCGGAAAAAATTTGTATTCAAATCAACATTCTTTTCTAAGTACGAAATAATCAATCATATTAAGAGTACAATCAATGCAGATGAAACTTTTATCACAGATACAAAAGCTTACAATCGGACGAAGTTAAATATGGGGCGTGAGTGAGCCCAGAAATGACTAAAAAGAGGGAACGGAATTTCTTAATAGAATATATTTTCTTGAGATTATTAAAAATAAACTTTATCATTAGACAAACAAAATAATTAACTCTTTTTTGTTAATTAATAATGAACGAAAAAGTTATCACATAGATTCTTCAACTAATTTTTCTTTCAGTACATTCAACATCTTTGATTAATTATTTCTATTTTAGTTTGGCTTCGTTTGATGTTTCCATTTATTGAAAATCGAACATATAATCAACTGATTGTGGAAAATTTAACTCAACTTACAACGTAAAATAATTCTGAAACAAAAAAGTCTTTACTAAAATTCATTATTTTAGACGAAATGCCAAAAATAAAAAGTTTCTTCCATCAAATGAAGTTTTTCCACTTGAATCTTATATAAAACTTCTGGATTTTGTTGATCAACCTAATCCTGCATTAACAAGAGATATGCGTACAACACTTTCAAAAAATGCAGCTATTCTTTCTGTAAGGAAAAACAGAAAATATAAATGATTTTATTTGCTATTTTATTTCTAATAATAGGATTTATTCTTGAATAATACAAAAAATTTATCTCAACATTCAAAGGAATATTTTAAAGTTCTATTTCCTGTTATTCATACTGCTAAACAACGATCATCAAAGAGTCAATCACTTGTAAAAAAATTTATTTAATTTTCTTTGTGTTTCTTTATTCAACAATCATTTTTTTTTCTCTTCTTTAGCTTGATCGTATGATTGTTGCTTGTTTTACGGATAAGTCAATACTTAAAACTTGGTTATTATATCATGAAAAATATCCTCAAAGTTCATTGTAAATATTTTTTTAAAAATCTTGTATTAATAATTGTATTTTTGTTTTAAAGAGATCTTTTATCATTATTACAAACAAATGAAACAACAATTCCCGGTTTATCAACGTCAAAAGAATTTCGTAGTATTGTTCAACAATTTCGAACAATATCAAATGAAATTATTAATAATGAAGAGAATGATAATATCGAACATAATGAATTTTTACGTGCTTATACAAAAAATGTAATTAATTCGAAGAATTAATTATTTTAGAAAAATTTTCTGTTTTCATTTAGAATACAGTTGGGGTAAATAATAAACGTCAAACACATTCGAAATTTAAAATTGGCTCTATTTTTAAATTACTTGTTTTACTTATTATTTCATTTACTATTTATCAAAATTGGTTATGGTTAACTGTTGCTGCAGATTATTTACTTGAAGGTAAGAAGAAAAAAAAATCTTTTCTTAGAAAATTAAATCATATATTTGAATTTTAGATTATCTTAAACATCCTACTGCTATTATAATTAAAGAACGTTTATCTGATACGTATAAAGAAACAAGAAAATTAAGTTTATTATCATTAAAGTATGAAAATTTGCGTGTATACTTTTTTATTCTATTTTTGTATTTATGCTTATTGGTAGATATGGTGAAGAATTTCTTCGTTCAACTATGACAAATATCGAACCATATGCAATTAAATTTGGTCAATATCTTCAAAAACAATCGGCTTTCTTATTAAAATACATCGAAGGACCTATTTATGATAAAAGTATTGAAATAGCTGAACAAGTATGTATTAGCAGAAAAGTTTAATCAAATAACAGACAATAATTTAAGATTGTGTTGTAGACAAAATAACGAAAAGAATTGTATCTATTAGAAATCTCGAATATCAATATCTTCGTAGTTTTTCAATTTTATCATATTTGTAAGAACAAGCAGTTTTCTGTGGAGAAAACAACTTCATATGAGCATAAATTGATATATAGGAGTTGTGTCATCATCGCAAATGAAGATACCGCTAAGTTGGAAAAATATATATGATATATTCACTTGTGATGACGATACGCCTCTTGCATAATAGCTTATACTTATATGAAGTTGCTTTATCCAAAAAGCAATGCTGATTCTTAGAAACTTGACAAAAACAAAAAATGATATGATACATCTAATTGTGAGAAAAAGCCTAAATATAAAAAAGTTAGATATTCTCGGTTTTTCAGATCTAAACACAGGCAGGTAAGTCATTGATATTTGAGATACTCTAAGACTATTGCCATTCGATTAGTTATGATGAATAGTAAAAAAAATCCTGTTTTAATTTGATTTGACTCAAGTTTTATGTATGAGTGTAGAATTGCTGTGAGCTTCGATGATCGAATATCTAGTTGAAATTTTATCTAAAGATATATCTTATAACGTGTCAGCACTATTTGAAAATAATTTCTTTTTATTGATAGATTCAACGAGTATCAATAATTATATTTACGGAAAGTGTTCATTATTTAAACATTTTCTTTGATTGGGCAAGTTATTATACTGCTAATTTAGCATATTTAACTGAAATCTATATGACGCAAGTTTATGAAATTATTTATGATAAATGGACACAGTAAATAATAATTTGTTTTTGTTTCATATCATGTATTTTATATATTGAATTTTTTAGTTTCGATGCAACAGAATTACGAGAAAAATTTAATCAACTTCGAATGCGTGTTATTAAATCTGTTTAGAAAAAAAAAGATTACAATATTTTATCCATATCAATCTACTTATATAAATAAAAGAAAAAAAAAGAGGAAGAGGGACACTTCATATTTGTTGTTGTTTTTTTTTTGTTCTCATCATAACCTCATCTATGTATGACGATTATTCGTCTTTATCATAGATAGATAGATATTACAAAAATTCCTATAAGTTTTATTTAAAATAAAAATAAAAAGATCTTCTAAAATATAATTGTTTATTTTATTATTCAGTTGTGTCTTATTTTAGTATGACACTATTACGTATATTATGTTTACATGGTTATCGACAAAATGGAAATATATTTCGAGAAAAAACAGGATCATTTAGAAAATTATTAAAAAAACATGTGGCTGAATTCGTTTATATTGATGCACCACATATTATTCCAGTACAAGATAATACAAATGAACAAGATACTAGTGCGACAGCATCAAATCGATCAAATGAAAGGGGTATTGTGATAGATTATAATAGTTCGTTTCAAAGCTTAGATAGAAAGAAAAAAATCAATTTCACCACCCATCATTTTCTTAGATGTCAATAGAAGATTTTCTTAATCAGAATGATGATTAAAAATCTTGTGTTTTTCTGTTAGCTCTTATAAATGACGCCCATAAACTTTGACAAATCATTCCGAAAGTCTCAATGGTATACTAGGTAATAAGTTTACATACGAATTGGAAAGGAAAATCAAATAAGTTTATTTTTAATTTCATCTATTACCGAGTGCGAAGAATATATATGAAGTGTTTCATAGATAATTTTCCATTGTCATTTAACTGAATAATAGTAAGAGTAAAAAAAGAACGATATTGATGTACACAGAGCAAGCTTTCAAAACTAGTACTCAATTTAGAAGCTGAAATTCGTGCTCTATAAGTGAAACACATTATTTCAGCCCACTGAACACCAACTTCCTGGCAAAAACCAGTGCTTCATGTCTTGAAAATTCGAAATTTTCTAAGTGTTGATTTTTAAACTAAATAGTTCTGAAAATTTGTTTATATATAAATAAAGAGTTATCCGTATCCAACTGTCTTTACATGAGCTTCGAGTAGTTAGGAATATTTTTTTTTGAATGTCATATTATCCGATGACATTATCTATTTTGAGTATGCATGTGGGTGTGGTTTTCCTTTGTACCCATATCTTAATTATCACCTTTCTTCTGTTTCTATCACTATTATTAAAAGAAATAATATCAGACAAATAATATGCCATTTAGCAGAGGTGCAGAATGTGCCGTGATTTTAAAAAATTTCCCCGCACGATGGTGTCTTCCCTCAGCTATTTCCCCAAGATTCTCTCGTGAATCGAAAATTTTCCCCACATGGCCGTACGCGCACACGGGTAGATTCTGCATCTCTGCCATTTAGAATCATCGTCCTAAATACTTAAAGCTCATATAGATACATACAGTTGGAGAGGAATAACTGTTTGTCTATCCATAAAGCAGCTTTCATTGAGGTCCAGAATTTATGGGACACCCTTTATATATCAAGCTCGTTTTTATTTCTTTTTTCTTATTCTCTTAGACGACAACTAAAAATTATCTATGAAACATCACACATGTATTTTTCTTACTTGATAACAGCTAAAATTGCTTTCTTGATATCAAACATAATACATAATAGTTGTATTTGCTTACCTTATCCTTATGAAAAAAAGAACCTTTGAATAAACTTCTACCGGTAACCAAAAAACAAATCAGGCTATTTTATTGGACTGACAAGGAGGTATGTCATTTTTTATTGTATTGCTATTTATAGCTCACACTGTAAGATTACGTTTTGTGTTAAACATTAAATATTCGAAAGTAATTCAATATTATTCTTAATGTCTGTTATATGTCCAAATATGACAATTTACATTTTAGTTACTCTCTACTTGTTTATCTAAAGAAAATTTTTTATCCTATAAATTTCATTTAAACTAAGACTTAATTCTACATATAAATAAGTTTAATTTTATTTTACTGCTTAAAGGTTGGTGGTTTTCTTCATGTGATGAATCTTATGATCCATTAGCAACAACATCATGTGATCAAGGTTTTGAACAATCATTAGAATATGTCATGAAATATATCAATGAACAACAAATACCTTTCGATGGTTTATTAGCATTTTCACAAGGTGCTGCTTTTGCTACATTACTTCTTGCTCGTTATGCTTCAACAAAATATCCTTTTCGATTTGTTATATTAGTTGCTAGTTTTAAAAGTGGTCAAGAACAGCATCAATCAATGTATAATAATCTTCATATTGATTTACCTAGTTTACATGTTATTGGACTAAGTGATCGTGTTATACCGTGTCTTAAGTCAGAAAATTTAGCAAATGAATATTATAAAAATGCTGAAATATTTCGACATGATGGTGGTCATTTTATTCCCACCACATCCGAAGCTAAATCAATCTATATAAAATTTTTTGAGCGTTTATTATAAATCTCTCTTTTTTTTCTCTTCAGATAAGATTTTCTAATCTTTAAAAATTTGATATTTTTGAAAACACATGCCGTAAGTTAAATAATTTTTAAGTAAAGACAAAAAATTTTCTTGTATTTATAAAGATCGTTAGCAGGCAAAACAATTTTTATAACAGGAGCATCACGCGGTATTGGCAAACAAATTGCATTACGATGTGCAAAAGATAATGCTAATATTGTTGTTGCTGCTAAAACAACTGAACCTCATCCAAAATTACCAGGAACAATTTATACAGCTGCTGAAGAAAGTAATTTTTTCTGTTTTTATGAAAAGCGAAATATTTTTTCTTCATTGTAAATGTTTTTTTTGTTATTTAGTTGAAAAAGCTGGTGGAAAATGTTTACCATGTGTTGTTGATGTACGTGATGAACAACAAGTTATTAAAGCATTTGAAGAAGCTGCTCAAAAATTTGGTGGTATTGATATTTTAATTAATAATGCGTCAGCTATTTCATTAACGGATACACCATCAACACCAATGAAACGTTATGATTTAATGCATTCAATAAATGCACGTGGAACTTTTCTTTGGTATGTAATCATTACTTTTCTGTTTCAGTTGTGATGAGAACATCGGGATGATTTATCAGTTTAAAAAAAAGTAGTTTTTGAAAAGTAGTAAGTTTCCTAGAAAAAGTCAATTTTCGTCAGAAAAATCGAAGTTGAGATAATAGCCTTAGGTTCGATCTTCCACAAACGAAATGAATTTTTATTTAGCATCTTGTCTTTTTCTTATCAGAGATTTTGATGATTTTCGCTACCGCCTACTTGAAAAATGTTTTTTTTTTCTGAAAAAGTTTTGTTTATGCTTTTTCAGAATTCTCGAGGGAACCTCATTGTAGCCAATTGCTTTTTTTTATGCTTGACAGAGCACATAAAACTGCCGAGTTCGTTTTTCGAGTCAAACTTTTTTATTATTATTTGATAAAAAGACACTCCTATAAATAGATGAGCATTTTGTGACAGTTTTTCGAGATATTAAACTTGCCATCCACTTTCTCCGCATAAATATCTCTACATCATTTTTTTTATTAATTTTAGTTCCAAAGTGGCTCTTCCATATTTAAAAAAATCCTCAAATCCTCATATTCTTATGAATTCTCCGCCATTATCATTGAATCCATTTTGGTTTAAAGGACATGTTGCTTATACAGTTGCTAAATACAATATGTCTTTATATGCATTAGGTCTTGCAGCTGAATTACGTGAATTTGGCATTGCTGTAAATGCATTATGGCCAAGAACTGGTATGAAATTTTGTTTTGTTCGCTTTTGATTCCTTTTTTTTTTATTAATTCAATAGCTATTGATACTGATGCAATAAATTTAATTGCTGGTGAAGATTATCGAAAAAAATGCCGACGGCCAGAAATCATGGCTGATGCAGCATATGCAATCATAACACAAGATAGTCGAGCATGTAGTGGCAATTTTTTTGTTGATGAAGCATTACTTCGTCAACAAGGTGTAACAGATTTCGATCAATATGCTGTTGTACCTGGTACAACTGACTTTATGCTTGATTTTTTTCTTGATGAAAATCTTTCGCAATTACAACATCGAGAATCATCAAAAGCTAAACAACAATCTGAAGGAACTAAAAGTGAATCATCAGGTGTTGAACAAATATTTGATAAACTTAAAACATTATTAACACCGGAACTTCTAAAACAAATGAATAGTGTTTATGCATTCGATTTACAAGGTATAAAATTTTTTAAATGATTAATTTACAAAATTGAAAAAAAAACACAGAAAATAATTTTTTTTTGTTTTTAGGAGACAAGTGGTATTTAGATATGAAAAATGATAATGGTAGTGTCGGTCAAGGTGAACCACCATCTGGTAAAGCACAATGTACATTTAAAATGTTGAAAAGTGATTTTCAATTAATGTTTGCTGGAAAATTAAAACCAACAGCAGCATTTATGGGTGGAAAATTAAAAATTCAAGGTAAAATTTATTCTTTCATCTCTGATGTTTTGTTTTTTCAATTCATTAATTTGTTTTGTTCTTCTTTTTGCAGGTGATTTATCAACAGCACTTAAATTAGAAAAATTACTTAATCAAATGGTCAAGTCAAAACTTTAAAACGATCGTTTTGATTTTATATCAACTAATAACAGGCTTTTTTTCTATAAATTATCAATGATCCTTTTCTTTTTTATTAAATATTAAGACTATTGCTATAGAACTAGGAGAAAACAAAGCATCTAAAAAAATTTTAATATTTCACTTTTTTTTGTAATGATATTCGAAATACAAGTTTGTCTGTGTTTTAGGTGAATAAGCAAAAACATATTGTTTTATTTAGGTAAAAGCAGGAGAAAAAAGGAGAATTTCTCCTCTATTTAACAGGATACTTGTCTTCGTAGTTAGTCTTTTTTGTTCTTTTTCATATTTTTAACATTCACCATCGAGTTCATTTTGTTGCTGTCGATTGATAATGTCTAAATAAAAAATATCGTTCATAACTTGAGAATAAGTTGGCAATGAATCAGATTCAATTGTCGGATAATAAATAAAATGATTTTGATTATGATTAGTATCAGCCGTTTGCATAGATTCATTTGGATGCCTTTCATGTACGACTTTTTGTCTATTACATTTAAATAGTATATAAAAAAGTAAATCATGACAACGACGAGCACAATAATGTAGACATAAACCAATAATAAGTCCAATGATACAACCAATTAAAAATAGACAAATGATTTGTCGAGAAAAAGATAAGAGTGATGATGATTGTGATTGTTCATCATTAACTATTGAATCAAATAGTGCGAAATGATTACATACTAATTCTTCATTCAGTTTTTGTATATCAATATTACGAAATGGTAAAGGTGTTTCACATGGACCAGTTAATGTTTGAGAAAGTTCGTCCATGAGAATTAATGCTCGATAATGTTTAAGTGAATTGACAAGATCACTACAAGCACAATGCCAATGATTATTCATTAATTGAAATCGATCAATAAATGGACAAACATTCATTATAGTTGTTTGTAATTGTGCAAATGATAAAAGACCACGATTATCATTTATATAAATTTGTTCTAATGAACATGAGTTTAATTCTGATGTACCATTGTGAATTTTCATATAACCTATTGTATTAATACCATTGTGTGATAAATCAATAATTTGTAATGGTATTAATAACCAAATAGGTTCAATTGTTGTAAGAAAATTAAATGAAATATTTAATGATATTAAATTATGAAACAATTGAAAATCACGATTATTTATTGATATTAAACGATTTTGTGATAAATCAAGATGATAAATATGTTTTAAATGATGCCAAAATGGTAAAATAGATAAAGATGTTATTGTATTTGAACGTAATGAAACATTTTTAAGATTAGAAAATAAATGAAAAAGATTATTTGATAAAATATATGTACCCGATTCAATCCATTCAATATGTTTTATATGAGAGTAAATTGATTTATTATTTAATGGAATATTACTATCAATAAAAGATGTTTGTCGACAAAAAAGTTTTTCATCTGTTATATATTCACATGGAATAGAAGACACAAGTTCAGCAGTACTTGCATAAAAACCAACAAAAATGACTATGAGTAACATGGTTTATTCGTAATGCCATAATCTTTGACGTTGATGATACTTACAGTAAAAGAAAAGTTTTCTTATTGGTTTTTTTTTACCAAAAAAAAATAGTTTTGACTCACCTGTTTCGAATACATTCTTATTTTAACAACACATTCCTTAAAGTTCACATACTCAACATTCATTATACTGTTGTTGTTTTTTTTGTTAATGTAAAACGAGGGATCATTATTGTAAGATGTAACCAATAACCTTCTAAATTCATATGGCTTCTTTATTTGAATACTCTTTCTCCTTCCTCTTCTTTTTTTTTGCCTATTATGTCATATATCCTTCAAAGGTCATTCAATTGTGTTTGAGCTGTGTGCATGTGTATGTCCAGCTTGACAGTAAATAAGATAGAAGTGCATGTACATGCACAGCTTAAACATTGTGATAAGCTAGTCAATCGAAGGAAAAGGAAGAGATTGAAGTAACACCTCCACTAAACTAAAAAAAGATTCATGACATTATATTATTTAAATAAGGGATACAAATCTTTTCATAATAAAAATAAACAATTTCGAAATGAGTTTATATATTTTTAAATATTGACTATAGATGCAGATAACATTTGAAAAACAAAACTAACATTAATATTCCAGTTTAAACAAAAGAAAAATGAATAAATTTATTTAATAATGTAAAAAAAAAAGTCACAGTTTTTCAAGGTTAAAGAAAATTGAATATTATTTATTGCGCAATGATTTAATTTACTGTTTCATTGTATGTCGTAATATGTAGAAAAAAAATTATTCACACCTTTTTTCATTTGTTGCAAAGAAAATTAATGGTCCATCAGGCTTCATTAATCATGCTCATGAAAGATGAAAAATAGATCATCGATATTTTCCATAAATATCTATTAGCAACGGTAGGTCATATTATCACAATGATGATTATTGAAAACTTTCCATGCATGGATATAGACAACGTCTAATGATTACATTTGATGGCCTTTCAAGAAGAAAAAGACAGATGAAACACATATGATCATTATTTTTTCCTGTTAGATACGTTACAGGAAAAAGAATCCGTTCAATAACAAAGACAAGTCATTCATGTATAACATATGAAGGTTCGCTGAATAATAATATCCGATTTGAAGAATATCATATTACATATAGTGAGATTTTTTTAACAAAATCCACATGATATCTTCTTCTCAATCGATAGAATAACAATCAAAATAAAATATGTTGATATAAATTCTTTTTATACACCTTCTTTGAAAAATTTTATTAGTAGACTCTGCGGATTTTGTTATTATTGATATTTTTCGTTCAAGAGTAATCACATCAGACACGTATAATAAACGAATACGTAACTTTCAGATCTTTGACCGATACAAAAGAGAAAAAAAATGATAAATGTTATGTTGTCTAGTCTGACATATAGAACAATATCAAATCATAATAGCGTGTTGACTGAACCTTGATCAAATAATTTCAGGTTTAGTTCCTTTTCGACAAGTGGGAATATCATATTACTTTTGTTTAGTTTCTACCGTTAATTCACAATCTAATCATGTAATTTTTACTGTCAAACATTCTGTCCTATAATAGCAACGAGAAAAACTTCGCATGCTAATAATAATTGGATTTTCATACTACCCTTATTACAATAGTACTATTCCCTATAGAATTCGACTAATTCAACATATGCCAGTACGACAAGCGTGGAGAGAAATTCAGCTGATTTTAATTATGATGTTGGTTTCCTAGTTTTGACAAGGCTCAATGAACAACACAAAGAGATCAGTTGTTGATGCACTTGATTATTCAGTTAATTGATTCGTTTTCTCTAGCAATAAATATTGGCTTTCTTTGAATCATTTCATTATGTCCAGTGCAGATCAATGAGATAGAGCAGGTTCCCGTCGGAACCAAACAGAGTCGGCAACGGAATATGATAACCGGACTCCTGCTTTCCAGTTCATACATTTTTTCAGCCGGAAACGACGTCTTTCCTGCGTGCTCCCGCCGGAAATCCACAGATCAGGGTACTGAAATCATTGACCTGGAAACTACTTTTAATAAATATTAATTTATGTATTTATGACTAAAGTCAATAAAGAATAACGAAAAAAATAATACCATTGACTCTCCTGAGTATACTTTACACACAAATAAATATCTGCTTTGTAAATCATAGTATAGTTCATTGCTAAAATATACAGAATATCTAAACATTATTTATTCAAATATTAATTAATAAAATATAAGCATATAAATTGTTAAACGAAAAGAAATATAATTTGTCTTTAATTCCAATCATTGAATAACTGTAACTTTCATCAGTTGTATTTTTTTAAAATTTCTATAATAATTTCGAAGTCATATTTTATATTATTCGTGAACTACAACTATTCATAACGTCAATAAATTTTCTGAAGTTCAATTTTTCTAACTATCTACTAGATTTGAGTGACATCTATTTTTATTTTTGAAGTTCATTGGTTATTTCACTCGATCTCATCTAGTGACACATACTAAGTAAGTGGGTTAGTTTTTCGTTTATTTGAAGTATTTCATATTCATTTGGTTTAACTAATAATGTACAAAATAAAGAAAACAATGATTTTATCTATTTCTAGATATGTCCCAACAACAACAAATAGCAAAACAACGTTTAATCTATGCAATTTTAAAATTTCTCGATGGAGAAATACAAGCTGAGATTGACAATGCTGAACGACGTGAAAGTATGGAAGGTAATATTATCGATATAAATTATACAGAAAAAGAAACAGATTTAATTTATATTTTGAATATTTCTATTATTTATTTTAGTTGCTGTTCAATGTCTTGAAACAGCATATGATTTATCACTTGCAAATATACAAAATGAATCAACATATGGTCCAGCTATAGATCTATTATCACTTGTATCTGATACTCCAACGATAACAACAACAACAACTCATGCTGCAACGTTTTCATCATGGATCAGCGGTAGTGAACAACCGGTAAAAAAATCTTTTATTGTACATCGAATTATTTTTTGGATATAATCTTTGTTGTTTTTGTTTTTTTTTCTTCGTTAAAGTCAATGAGTGTACCATTAACAGATGACATGCGACAACAAGCAGATAAATTAAAAAATGATGGAAATGAATTTGTTAAACAAGAAAAATATCGAGAAGCATTAGAAGCATATAATGCGGCTATTAAAATTGATGGTAATAATGCCATTTATTATTGTAATCGGTCAGTTATTTTCAAATAATTATTAATATATAATAAATTTGTCTTTTCTTCCTCTTGTAGTGCTGCTGCACACAATAAATTAAATAATAATGATCAAGCATTAAGCGATTGTTTTCGTTCAATTGAAATTGATTCTAATTATAGTAAAGCCTATGGACGACTTGGGTATATCAAAATTCTTTTTATTTTTAATTAGAAAATTAATTTATAAGAATTTTTATTTTAGTGTTATTTATCTTTCACTAGATAAAGTACATGAAGCACTTGATGCTTATAAAAAAGCTCATGCATTAGAGCCTAATAATGAGAATTATAAACAATCAATTAGAATTTGTGAGGATCGATTAAATGGCGCATCAGGTGGTGCTGCTGCTGGTGCAGCTGGTGTACGTTGAAAATTAAATCTTGATTATAAGTTGTATATATAATTTTTCTTTTATTTAGGGTCCTAATCTTCAATCAATGTTTGGTCCATTATTAGGTGGTATGGGTGGTGCTGGTGGTGCGAGTCCCGCTGGTGGACCTGATATGATGTCATTTTTTAATAATCCATCATTGATGAATATGGTTTGTTTGTTTTTTTTGTAGAAATAATTATATTCGATTTATTTATTTTTTTCTTGATTTATAGGCAATGCAATTTGTTCAAAATCCTCAAGTTCAAGGATTGTAAGAAATTGTTTTATTTAAATTGAAATATTTTGAATATCATTTGGACTTTTTTTTTTATAGAATGGCCAATTTAGTAACAAATTTAGGCGCACAAGAAGGTGGTGAAGTTGGTTTACAAACTCTATTACAAACGTATGATAGAACACAACAAAGAAATCTTGTAATTGAATCTATTTTTATTTTTGTCTTCAGAGGTCAACGTATGGCTTCAGAATTATCAGCCAATAATCCTGATCTCATTGAATCTATTCGACGTAGTATGGGTAATCGAACACAACCTGATGGAAATAATGATTCAGGATCAGACAATAATTCCAATGGATCCACAAGTATGTTGAATAAAGTTATTAAAAAATTGTATATATATATATATATTTTCTTTTCATAGATCCTAATAATAGTTCAGATCAAAACAACCCATCATCATAAAAATAAAACTATTGTTAATTATTATCTATATGGATTTGTTTATGGCATTTTTATTTAAAATTCGTGTGTAAACGATACAACAATTTTGTTTTTCTTTTTTCTTCTTATTCACAGGTTATTTCATCGTATTCAAACATATACAAAAACAAAGCGTCTACTTTTTTTCTTTTGTGACTATTCAAAGCTTTTTTCTCTTGAAAGAAAAAAAAAAGATACAAATGTGCACACGATAAATAACATTTAAGTTAATTTTGCATAATAAGCCATTGAAGCAATACCACACATATTTCCTTTATCTTTTGCTAAACGAAGATAGCCATTTTCACCCCATTTTTGTGCCCAAGAGTTTTTTATTATCCAATAAGGCATTTGAAGTGCACTATCATAACCATAGCCAACAACAACCATAGCATGATCCATATCTTGTCGACGAGTTGGACAATTATTTATATTAAGTACACCAGATTTATAAAACATAAATAATTTTGAATCTGCATCAAGACCAATAAATAAAGGTCCATAATTAACGAGTGCTGCAGCCATCGTTTTTTCATTACCTTCTGGAATCGCTCCGTATTGAATATTACCAAGATTTACTTCATTAATTCCACTTGTTTTACATGTTTGTTTTTTTCCTGCATATGGATAAGATGCAAGTGTAGCTAATTTACTACCTTGTCCTAATATATAACGAATACTTGGTGGAAAATTTCCACCATCACAACCTATATTACCATTACTTGAACAATCAGTTATTTGTTGTGGACTTAATTCAATAACATTTTTTGAATTTGTTTTTATAGCATAAAGTGATTCTAATACGGATGCAGTAGCAAATGCATAACAACATCCACATTTAAGTTGATCTTTAACACTACCAACAACATTTTTATTACGCCAATCAAATGAACTAGTTGATTGAGGACTAACATTATTATTATTATTTGTATCAGGAGTGATTAAATTCCAAAGCCAATCAGTAAATCCACGTCTGTTATTATATTTTTCATTATGTTTTCGATAAATCATACTTCGTTTTAATCGTTGTAAATAATTATGATGTTGATAAAGTTTATTTAAACTACGACGAACTGAATCTTCATCATTACTATCATCATAAAAAACATGTCGTCGTAAATTAGTTGATGGAATAAGACCCTTTTTTAATGCATTAAATTCTTCTATTGTCCAATCAGCAAATTCATTTAATTCTAATTGAAATGTTCGTAATTTTTCTAGATTTGATTCAAGAACATATTTAAGATGATCTTGAAATATACGAAAACGTTGCTTTTCTTCATCTATAACAACAATAAAACATTTTGAAAAAAAAAATCTATTCATTTTAAACTAACCAAATGATGCATAAGCACGACCATATTTTGATTTAAAATAAGACCATATACGACTAACAGTTGAATCATTAAGACTTAACATACCATTTAATTTAAATTTAGCAGCATCAACGAAATTATCAATATAATCTTGAAGAGATAGACCATCAAATAAACCTTGAGTTGGTTTACAAAGGCCAAATAGATAAATAGCTGAGAATAGGAACCAATGTAACTTCATCTATAGTTATAAAAAAAAGTATAATGAATAATCAATAATAACACCGACGATTTATATTTCATTTTGCTGCTAATGGCTATTGTGCCAAAATGTACATATATATTGAGATGGATTATTTTCTGTCTCTCTCTCTTTCTCGCTCTGGTCTCATTTTCTTGTCAACCAGGTATATTTTTTATGTCCAACTATGAAGCGTCAAGTTAATCAAAAGTTTTTTATTCGTTTCGTCCGAGAAATAGATTAAGAAACAAAAAAAAAACACTGTCTGATATTCTTCAATATATATGTAACCTATCGAATAAAAAAAAAGAAAAAGTAATGGCATCTAAAATATGATTATACAGGATATGTCAAAAGCGATTATTATTCATACTTTATGATGGTCGTAAATAGCTTTGCTGGTAATGATATTTGTAATGTAAGTACAACAATTTTTTATATTCATCATTGAAGAATATCGTTAACTGTAAAATATTGACGATTAGTTTATGATATTTATTCTATAGTTTGTTTATTGTTTTTGATTAAAGTTTTATGTTTTCAAGAATCACAAACTGTATTTTCAATAAAAAAAAATTGAAAATAAAAAAAACTAAATAACCATTTGAGTTGAAAAGATTTTCTATATAGGACAATCTGATGAGTATATAATATAATATCGTGTGTTCAGTTCAGAAGAAACATCTTTAAAGTAAATTTTTAGTTGAAATCCTACGACTAATGACAAATAACTGAAGGTCCTTAAGATGCTTTTAGATCTAGTTTTTCATGATATTAATTACGAAATGTGGTTGTGCAATGTATTGAACAACATTCTTATATTAGAAGTTTTCTTTGATTAGCTTTACCAGTGCCATTATTTGTATTGTCATTGCCACAAGATATCGTTCATATCGAAACTCTACCAATACTCCGTGTTAGAAACTCTTGTTCTATAACTCAAGCAATAAACATACTTCTTAATCGATACTATCTGCACTAACAATATATTATACATGTTTATCTACTTTTTTCAGTAGCGATGTATTATTGCAGACAGTGTCTTTGACATGATGTGTTTACTGTTGACATTGTTCAGCATTGTGATCTTCGATCATCTTTATTTTTTTATATTTGAGTTATTATTCGACGAATATTTTCTTTCTCATGTCCATTATCAATCTATACGCAAACTATAATAATACCTAACGATTGTATATGTCAACTACCTCTTACAGATATATATATACAGGCTTGTAATGGTTACCGTTAGTATGTATATTGCTTTTCTTCCTTTTATTATCTTTATATATAGTTTTGTTTTACGGTATCATGAAGAGCAGTACCTGGACAAAATATTGTTGATACTCAATGAATACGAAGATGAAGGGCTATTTCTGGATAGATATTTGCATCCTTTCTCTGTCTGTCTTACAGACTGAATAGACGTTGCTGATATACAATCAAAGGTCATATATTAATAACATCTAATTATCATATATGAACTATTTCCTTATTGCATTTCTAGAAGATTAAATGCAAGAATGGTAAAGAATTGTGTCCCAAAAATAGATAAAATAAAATAATCTTTCTAGGATTAACAACAACAGTTACATCCTGCTTCACATTTCGATCCCGCGGGAATTGCGCTAATAGTCTTTTTTTTATTTATGCTCAATTGATAACTCTGGTATACCCATACACACAATATATAGGTATTGCCTTTGTTCTTGAGCATCAAACTATTATCATAGTTTTTAAAATGATTACTACCAAACATGCTCGACAAAAACTCATTTTTCTTATACAATGTCAACTCATATGACAGATTCAATGTGTTTTAACACTTCAATTTGGTCAACAATAGACTAACAATTACTCATAGTAAATTTTTTCGACGTAGATTCTTACTGATTAAAATAAAGATATGCAGAAAATTTGCATATTGTTTATCTATTTTTAGTTTTTTTCTCAATAAATAATTATTGACAAAACTTCTCAATTATCATGTTTAGAATCCGACTTATTTAAAATCTTGAACATCTTTCACAAGACATAATATAAAATTCTTCAGATTATTTTATTCATTAGAATTTATATAATAAGATCTCATTATAAGTTAGTAATACAATCAACGAAGAGTAAGCAAAATACAAATATATTTTCTATATACACTAAAATGTTATTTTTGTCATGTATCTGCCATGATCATATGTTTTTCAAGCATCATATTTGTGCATGAGATAAGTTCATTCTTGGAAAAATAAGATTTGTTCTATTTTTAAACCAAAAATTCTCGTTCTTCGTACTTGATTTTACTATAGAAGCTTTGATGTAATCTTCGTTCGGTCAAAATTAACTGAATTTGAATCATGATGCCTAGTGCTTCTATATCATCTCTAATAAATATGCTTAAAAATTGACATATAAATACTACTCAAAGTAATCACATTGATTGAATTAAAGTATAAGAATCATTGATAACTTTTAGTACGAAGATAAAAATAGCGAATGTCTTATCAAAGCACTCTATGTTTATTGATGTTTATTTCAATGTAAAATCACATTATTCACATCATGTTCCCATGTATTTCTATCTATGTATAAACAAAGTACAGAAAATTAGAATCAAGATTTGGCAGCAAAATTTTACTTGGCACAAAATGTAAATAGTTGCTCATAATTTACTCTGTTTAATTATTATTTAGTTTGATAAATTAAAATGAACAAGACTATTTTAATTGTCTTTTAAAATACTTTTTAATCTAAGTATAAGTGAATATTTGATGGTAACGACGATCACTATTTCTCAATTTAAAATACACACAAAATGTCATCTAATCGTTTAAAAAGTCATGCAACTGTTCGTTTCTTCTCTAAACAAACAATTTTAGCTATGATAAATATGCCATAAGCAATTTTTATTTTCTTTCGTTTTATATCATTTAGTTTGAAAAAAAAAATTTTATTTTAAAAATATGCCATCAACATGTACTATTACCAAATGCAAATATACATCGTATGCCATATGTGATTGTTGCCAGCAAAATATATGTCACATTCATTTGAAAGAACATCAAAATTTACTTATATCTCAATTAAATCCTTTTGTTAATCAGATCAATATTTTAGCAAATCAAATTAATACAATAGAGATTGAAAATATAATTGGTATTGCTCGTAAAACACTTGAAGAATGGCGTTTAGATTGTTACAAAAAAATTGATAAATTCGTTGAAGAAAAATGTTATCAACTTACACAATATATGAATATTAAAATTGATAAACAACGAGAATATATTGATCAAATACGATTGAAATTAACAAAACTTATCTCTGAACAAGAAGTAACACGTCAATATATTGATTCTTTAAAATATAAAATTAATACTCTAGAAAAAGAAATCAATAAAATTAAACAAACATCTTTTGATATTCAAATTAAATCGTTTATTACTAATGATAATTTAATTCGAATTAAAGAATCAAATCCATATCAATTTGATCTTTCATTACTTTCTCCAATATGTAAAACAATTAATTGTTCGAAAAAAAATTGGGCTGCATTAGCAACAAATGAAAAATATTTGTTAATCTATCAAGAATCATATTTATGCTTAATAGATCGAGAATTTACAATTATTAAAAAAACTTTATGGTCTTTTGGAGAAATTTGGGATATGTTTTGGTCATCAGCATTAGAACGATTTTTTGTAATTAATGAAAAGAATGTTTTTCTTATTGATGAAGATAAAATGTCTATCGAAAGTATTCAAAAAATAACAACTAAACATAAGTGGTGTTGTGGTACATGTTCTGATAAATCTCTATTTCTAGCAACATATAGACGGGGTTCATCAATTGTAGAATTTAATCTGTTACCATCAATAGAATTTGTTAAACAATGGAAACCTTCTGATACATGTTCAAAAGATGAAGGAATTCATGATATGATTTATAATGATGAAAAACTTTTTTTAATTATTGAAAATCAATTAGAAAAAACAGTACGTGTTGAATTAAGATCTTCAAAAATATTAGATTGTTTATGGTCTCTTCAACTCGATAGTGCAGATAATCAAAAAGTTCAAATTCGTTGTTGTATATTTAATTATGATGAATGGATTGCTGTCTATCATGATTTATCTCGTCTTATACATATAACAAAAGATGGAAAATTGAAAGCATCATCTACATATACACCAGCTCCTCATTTTGCTTCAACATTCGGTTTAAATCTATTCGTTATAGCTACTTCAAATAGTATAAACTTACATAAAATTCAATTATAAGAAAAGAAAAAGAAGTTTATTCTTATACGGACAAAAAATTTGATTATTAAAACACATTTAATATTTTCTGTTTTTAGAAGAATTGTAAAAGAATAACAGATTTGCATTGTATGGAAAGTGTTTTCGAATTTCTTTTTTTTTTAAACATTACATGTATTCTATTGCAAATTTTTAATAATATATAAAAGACAATGACAATAGTTGATCGAACAGATTTTTGTTATAACGTTTGAAAATTGAATTATGTGTATTCATTTCAATAGTTTCTATTAAAAGCAGATAAATCTTTATTTCGGAAGTTTAAAACGATCAGTTACATATAAATTCAGCAAAGTATCAAGTGTCAAGTCATGAGAATGATAGAGTAAATTCGAACTGTTATCACACATACTTTTCTTTCCAGCAATTCTACTAAGAACAGATTGACCGACGGGAAAAATTTGGATGCAATGTTTTTTTTTATGCCAGTGACATAGATATTATCCATAGAATCCACTGTTATATTAAATGGATAATCGAATGAGGAGAATGCATTCCCACCCACTTCATTCCTTGAGATTACCAGCAACTCGTATTCAAGTATTGACACTCCATACCAAACAAAAATATTATTAGGATGACAGTTACAAGTCAACAAACTATCTGACGATAATTTTAGGTAAAAGAAAATCTGGTTAATACAGTTGAGTGCGACTCGTTCGTACTATATTATTCCCAGCTATTTAAGTATCAATAATGGCATCTGAAATGTTATTTTTCACACGATGCTTCCGAGTATCTATAATATAGTGTCTTAGACGAATCAATTGGCAGACCAGTAGTATTTTACAACTCGTTAGATGCTGAAGTAGTAAGGTTAGTAAATGCAACAATGGTCATATTTAGCAAATTTACATTTAAGTAATACAGTAGCATTTAAAACAATTGAATCAATTTTTGTGTTTATATTCTTTGTTTCAAGAAAGATAATGAAGATCTCATTTGTTGAAATGTGCTCGCCTTAACCATTATGCCAACAACGAGAATACTATTCAGTTTTGTTGAACATTTCTTCTTCTGTAAAGATTTTTCGAGTATCGAGTTAATAAGAATGATCCTATTCTGTTTATATTGAATAAGAAGCGAATTCAACTATTGTTTTTAAAATGCTCTGTCATTCATCATGATCAAAATGACAAACCTAATTTGTGTGAACGCATCGACATAATTGATGAATTCAGAGAAGATTATCGACAATCATTGATATATTATCTCTCACCGTATGTTACTTTTATCTAAGTAAGCTTTGTGTGTCGATGTCAAGGCTGAAAGATTGTGAAATAGTTATATATAATTCAAAAAATTTTTAGTCATTGCACAGGCTAATAAAGAATATTGTCAATCAGTAATTTGTCGCACACACAATGATTACTAAGTGCTGTCAGTAAGAATACACATAATAGCAGAACGTTTAGTTTTTAAACTGCAAGTATAATCTCAGACTATTGCCAATAGTTTCACTTATCGAAATTCAGCAGTGTTGATTTCAACGAGCTCACTTTCGGTAAAAATGTACAGTGAATTTTCAATGATTGAAAATGCATGTATTCTTTTTTACACATCCTATTTTCTCAAGACCTATGTTTAGATCGAGAAGAAAGCAAGAATCAGTCATAAATCATTTTTTTTAGACAAATTAGATCAGTATTTAAATGAGTATTTGCTATTGATTCGGTTATGATCTTGTTCAAAATCGTATTGGAATAAATGTTACTTAAACTGATCGATATATATATTCATTGTGTTGTACATCAAAAATTTGAATAGATTTGTTTCATATACAAAATACAAATAATTTTCTAGTTGTGTTTTTGTTTTGTCTTACAGAATTTCCGATTGTATTTAATTCTAAAATTCTCGTAAATATTTTAATTATTGAATAGTCTCTTATAAGATTGATATTAATAAATAAAATAAAAAAGTGCCATAGGTTTTCATTAGGTTTGCACGTTTCGAAAGCTATCTTTTGTTTTGACTCATCACTCCAAATATAAATCGTAATCCTATTAGTTTCTCAGAATAAAACTAAATAGATTTTATTTTTATAATAGAAATCATACAACACACATCATATATATCGGATTTATCAGTAGAATTGAAAGTAGACTTATCAATGTGGTAAAAAAAGTAATCATATTTCACTGAATTCAAAATTCTCTTAAAGAAGAACTATTTTTATATTTATATAATCGATCTTGTTTGATTAAATTTATAGCTATGATAAATATTTTTTTCGTGTAACTCATTGATCATCATTATAAATGTAAGTATAATATATAAGAATGATAACGAAAACATTTCGATTATAAAAATTTTCTTTTACATCAAATAGTAAGTTATAAATGTGTTATGTTTTTAGTATCCGAATACGTAACGTACGTAACTGATTACAATGATAATAAGATCGATAATACTTGACAAATACATAGATGAATCAAACTTCATAATACTCGATCTATACTATAAGAAAGCAGCTGCTTTTATACAAGTGCTCACTAAAATAGAGATTTCATTGAATGTTTCAAGTATTGCTATTTTACTGTCTGTCATCACTTAACTATATTGAATAAACTCGAGTATGTACGATGCATATTAACAGACAGTATGCGACAGATACGAACTTCATTCGTATAGCTTAAGGCAATCGACGACAACTTGCATCAAGCATCAACTCTTATTAAAGAAACAAATAAGGAAGAATTCTTTCGATAAAAAAATTGTGATTGAAAATAAATCTTATTCTTGTTTGAAACATAGATATTAGATAAGTAATATGTCGTGTTTAAAATTTTTTTGGTATGTAAAAATTATTTTAAGGCTAAAGAGTTTATAAATAATGTACGTCATAATCAAATTCACCATAATGAAATGAAATGATTTTTTTAAAAATATAATATATGTCAATTTAACATGTGAAAAGAAAAACCAAATTTGCACATTGACAGCAAACATCACTCATTTTGAAAAGGACAAAAAAACAAATGTTATGACATTTTTAATTGATTAAAAAAATTAAACTATTTTTTTTCGAATATTAATCTTTATGCAAGTCATTAGGTGAAGGAAGATATTGTTTATTATGGTTAAATCTTTCGAAAAACCTATTGACTTGGACTACTGCAGCCATGACATACATCTAATTCAATAAAAAAACAAAACAAAAAAAAAAAAGGTAAACAAGTTCTGTTATTTTTTCTGAAGGTCATCATGTATTTCTTTTGATTGATAACATTATTAATCGTGAAACTGTCATGGGAGTTTTTTATAAATGATTATTATTGGATAGTTGTCGAATCAACAATTTTGTATTTTACAGACAAAAAAATAACAGAATAGAAATAATTGCTTGGTTGATTAAGTTTAATTTAGATTGTCGGGTAGTCACTTCACTGTTGTGAACAAGAATCGATTAATTGTTTGTATTTCAAAATTCTTATATAGTCAATAGTATAGCAAAAGAATAATAATTATCTTAAACTCATTGATCTTTAACTGATGATATTTGATTCCTTTTAACTCAAGCATAGTAAATATATAATGACACATATAATATCACTAAACAGAATTTTGATTGCATTAAGAATTAAGTTTCACGGTCGTTATTTATAAGAGTTTTTTTTCTTCTTTATTGCTTAAAGAAAAAGAATTTCTATCATGTATTAAATACTTTATTCCCTTCTTTAATTCAGTTCATCATAAAATCTTAAGAGTCATATATGAATTGATTCGTCTCAAGGATTCATGACTTATTATGAAACATCTTAGAACATTACTTAGGTGAATATAGTCTTTTATTTTCTTTTGTTAATCACGAGCATATTATTTTGCATCGTTATATTTTATAATGAATGATGTTATTTTCTATTTGTTTGCAGCATTGTCATACATCTTGGCATTATCATGTGCGTGATGAATGAATTTTCTTTTCCGTTATATATCTAGCCTCTCATCATCAAGTGACGAGATCTCTCAATGTAAGAAACGTGATTCAGAAAACAAAATTTAGTCATTTATTCAAATGAATTAGTACCTAGTTATCATATTTATTGATCGAGTAATATTATGGATGGGAATTTTCCGAATAAGTTGTCAAATAGTTTTGTTATTTTTGCAAATCAAATATTTTCAATCGAAAGAGAAGAGAAAAAAAGATGAACGACTATCGTATAGTCAACGAAAGAAATAAATGCTTATAGACGATGTTGAAGAACCAAACCGATAATGGATGGTAAAAGAAGGACAAGAACACAGTCTTTGTTCTTTGCCCTCACATGCATTTCGAATAAATTCTACATTGATTCTATCTTTTCACATAGATAGTAAAAAAGAAAAAAAGACAAAATTAGTTGGGTGTCTCATTTGCATACAAAAAAAACAGTAGTATGATGTTCTATTGCTGTCGACGAGCTGTCTTTGCCGTTTCGATAATCGAATTTTCTTCTAAAGGAAACATAGTCATCCTTCTTTTCTACATGTGCGTAGACATATTTCTCCTTATTTTGTATCTAAGTAGAAAATCCGGATATGTGTGCATCTTTCTATTCGATAAAAAGATGCATGAAATACTAACATGGACATTATTTCATATTTATCTTTTGTGGATGTTTTTGATAAAAAGAAGGAAAAAAAAAGAAGTAAACACACATCCACACAGACAATTTCATTTAATTAGACTGCTCGACAAGCACATAAGTGTCATTTTTTGTCGCCGCACGCTTGTTCGCTTATATTCATTGATTTATTTAATTCATTCGACCAAAAGACAAAAACATGCCCACATAGACAATCGTATAAATAAGCACACGATAACTCTTCATCGTCATGAAAAGAAACGTATTAGTTTTAAATTAATTTGCTGTCATAACTCATGTATATTATTCAAAAAAAACAAGAGCTTTCTTAATTAATATCGTCATCATTATAATTGCTTGAAAGAAAAAATGTTGATATAATATATCTATTGAATTATTCAACATTATTCTTTCGATTAGATATGTATATATATATATATATCCTTTTGCTTGTAAATCTATATATCATCATCGATGTCTATAATGATAAACAGAGAATCATTCGAAAACATCGTAAATATAGTCGAATGACAAACTAGATAAAACAAGGTAATCATTTAGTAGAATGTATGTTAAGAAAGTATTATGTATGCATAATTATATATTGTGTATGCATAATCGTTTTTCTATCTTCAAGAATATTGTCTGTTTTCATTTCATTAGTTCGCCTTTAGACAACAGTAATATCCTCTTCTACTTCTCTTACAGTCGTTCTATATTGCCGAAAGGGAATTTTGAGTAATGTGAAACATCGTTATTGTCGTCCCAGCTCTTCGTGTATTAAAATGAGCAAAATCAAGAGAGATAGAGAGAGACAGAGAGAAAGAAACGGATTTATAACAGCATCATCATCATAGTGTCAGAATGGAGAGCAGCTGCCTGCCATTTGAACAATTGGCTAAACGGTGGGTGACGATAGAAGTGTCCGGATAAGTAAAAATAACATCTTTTAGCAATAATGACGTGTGTATATATGAATATATGTACAAGCAATATGTCCAAACAGATATAAACACAATCATCGAATGAGAGACATAGAGAAGTCATAGAAATGGATGAATGGCATCAGCCATCAGCTCTTTTTCTACTGTTATTCAACTTGATAATGCCGACTCATATCGATTAGTGTATATATACATTAGTGGAAAAGCAGTAATACATTAGCCTATATCCTTTACCTGTTCTCTGGTAAACTTTTCTTTTACAAATTGTACCTAATCGATATTCCGTCTGTCTTTATCAATGTCTATGCTGAACTTTTATATGGTTACGTGCGAAAAAAAATAAAGCCCTATTATACTAAATGAGAGAGTAGAATAAGAGTGTCAAACAAAAAAAGAACATAGATTTCTTCATAATCTATTACCATTCGTCACCATGTTAGCAAACATCATTAAATTACACATAGGTGGTATATTATCCTTCTTTTTATAAAAATACTATAACAAAAATGACAACGACAAAAATTTTATTCTTTTTCTTTTTATTTCACTAGATGTTTCTCGATAAAGTCTATTTACTATATTAGTACGATAGAATGTGTTAGAGAAAAAAAAAAAACGTTCATTCATCGTAACAGTGTATCAAAGTGAGCAATGAAAAAGAAAAACTATTTATTCACTCAACCATTTTTTTCCATGATGAGAACTGACTGCCTATACATTTATAGAAACCGTAAAAATCTAATTATTTCCTTTTTTTTTCTTTTATGTTTTTCTGTTCGTTTGATTGCAACAAATGATCAATATAGATTTACTCTATCCAGATGTCATTTGTCGATTGATTGTTTCATATACACATATAAGTATAGATATAGATATGTGTATGTAGTATTTGTATCAGGTATACGTCAAATTGCAAGCTTATCCGATAAGAATCTAGTTGCAACAATATTCAAATCTCTGTTTTGTATTGTAACATACTCTCAACGAGCCAGTTTGTTTTCTTTCTCTTGTGGCTCTTTTTCTTCTGGCACTTTTTCTTTCAACCCTACGATCGCGACTATGCCGTTTTCATCTTAACAGTATGACTATTGGGATCATAGCGCTCGGCTTACTAATGGAATTGGAATCGACGCTCTATCTGGTGCTGGAGATCATAGTGCTAGTGCACATCTTGTATTTTTGACGAGCGAAGGAGACATTCTTTTTTTTCTCCCCCACACTCCCATCAGATTAGGGATTTTTAGACCAGGCATCATTATTTGTCTGTTGACAATTACCTTGGAGTCTTGCCTGATAAATAATAGATAATCAATTGAAAACGTTCTTAGATATTCATATATTGTTGTAGAATATAATTGTCTCTTTTCTTCATTATAATTACCTATGTCTACAGAAACAACATAACTATTTAACATACTATTATCTATTATTAAATTCAAATGGACTTGAACACCCACGCATATTCAAATGATACTACATCAATAGAGACCAATAGTGGTGTGACGATAGGAAGCGAATTTAAATTGGGTATTCTTAAAATATGTTTATTTAGTACTTTTTTTGTACTTGGTCTTATTGGTAATTCATTAGTACTCATTGGCATTGGACTTAATAAAGGCATGCAAACTCCAACGAATTTATTAATATTTAATTTAGCACTTGCTGATATTTTATTTATTATTGTTTGTATACCGACAACTCTGTTTAGTTTTTTTGGTCGTTGGCCTTTTGCAGAAGTTGGCTGTAAATTAGGTAAATTACAAAAAAAAACAAATCTTCTAGCGTAAATTTAAAGAATTTATTTATTTATTGCTTTCTTTTTCTTTCTTTTTATTTTCAATTGCGTCTTTCTTTTCTTCTAGCACAATGCATTAATCATTTATCTGCTTTTATGAGCATATATTTGCTGGTATTCATGTCAATTGATCGTTATCTTGCTGTTGTTCATGCTATTGATTCTATTGCAAATTATCGAACAACAAAAAATACGACAATATCTATTATGTATGAGGTTTTTTTTTGATTGTTATTCCTTACGGGCTTGATAATAATCTAAAAAAAAAACACATTAATATTTCTAGAGAAAATTCATATGCACTTAAAAATTAGCATTCTTTGTTGTCGTTAAATTAAATAGCAGAAAAAATAATCGGTCAAAATGACTTTAATAAGACATATAATTAAAGGTTAAAACTGTAAAAACAAACATTTGTTTCATTATAACACATTATAAAATATTTTTACTTTGTGCCCTTCTATTCGTAGTGGAATTTTTTCAATTCTTTTTGTTTATTATAGAGCTCTTTGGTTAATTGGTATTTGTATATCTATGATTATTGGTTCATTATTTACTGTCATCAAGTTTGGAGGTGATCAATCACATGTATCTATGTATTGTCTTTTACGTTATTTGAAATTAGACATTGATAATACATCCATAATAGAGAATACAACTGTCTTTGAAACAATGAATAATTCTAAAACGAATTTATTATTTAATAATAACACAGATGATATGACTAGTAATGGTGCAACTCAAATTTTACCTATTGAGGCAAGTTTATATTGGCTTGGTTTTGTTATATTTCTATATGCACTTCCATTAACAATAATTGTTATTCTCTATGGATTAATGCTAAAATTTTTACGTGGAGCTCGCGGTCAATCAGTTGGAAAAAGTAAACGACGTGCAACACGTATGATATTAGCTGTTATTTTAACTTATGCATTATGTTGGTTTTTTATGCAATTATTATTTATTTCAAATGTTATACTGTCAAGAAATACAAGTCATACATTTGCTACTTATATGGATATTTTAACAATGTTTGCCAATGTTTTTGCTTACCTTAATTCTGTATGTAATAAGATAAAAAATTATAGAAAATAAAAAACAAAAGTTTTCTTTTCGCTTCTGTTTAGTGTACAAATCCAATTCTTTATGGTTTCATGTCAAAAAACTTTCGTTCATCATTTATTGATGTACTTTGTTGTCGATATTCAAAACGACGTCTTTGTGGACCTAATCATAGTTCACGAAATCGACGCGTGACAGAAAATTATATTAAGAATCTTAATTCAAAATATCGCAAAACTGATTATCAGATACGATCATCAGTTGCTTCACATTTATCACAATTAAATCCAATAACCGGAATGTCAAATGCAGGTGGTGGTACTGCTTTTTCTTCATCATCACGTCTTACAACAGAATTATTACCACCATACGATCGACGAGGATCAGCAAATGATGAAAGTAAATTATCAATAGATAACCCTAGTTCATGTCATATTACAGTTGGAACACAAACAAATACATTAAATAAACCACATCGACGACGAAAACATGGCGATAAATCACCTGTCGTAGCTTATTGTTCATTACCATCACAATCTACAACAAAAACTACTGAGGTGCTATGCACATAGAAAAAAAAAATTTCGAACTATTTTTTTTTTCTCTTAGCTCTAATTATTAATTTTTTATTCTCAAAGAAAAGATCGATAACAACAACAACCACAAACATTTTATAAAAGAGAATATTCTGAAAAAAACTCCATATTTGTTTATACATACATAAATTCAAAAACACATATTGTTCACTGTTTATAATAAATGTTTATTTCGCGTAAAATAGAAAAAAAAATGTTAGACCTTTGGCTTTAGAAAGATAGAAAATTTCTTACGAATACCATGATTCATCAGTTATCTCTCATTTTATTCGTTTTCATCTTATTCAAATGATTTATTTTTCATCAATGAAAAGTACTTGGCATAGTTTTTAGTTCATTTAACAAACATTGATTGCATATTTGAAAAAGTCTAGACTTTATATATATTGAAATTCGATACGGAAATTAAATATATTCTTTTTTTCGGTTATTAGTTGCTTTTTTTTTCTCTTAAAAGTCAGCAAGATGAAGAAGAGCGATGCCAAAACGTTAATGATATTTTCGATCGAGAAATGTTAATCATTAGCAATGACTTCATCAACAATTCAACTAGAGAGATGATACAAAAACATTCTTATATAATAAATTCCTTTCAGTAAATATTATTTATAAGACATGAGAATTTTTATTATCGAAAACATTACTTCTCTATTCTTTATTTATGTATTAGTAGAGTTCTTTTCGATCTCTTCTTTTGTATTCTTTCTCTTCTATTATGATTACTAATTTCTATTTTTCTCCACTATTCTTATCTATTTATAATCGAATATAATATATCACAATAGACAAGCATAAGTTTTATTACGTTTGTATGTTAGACAATTATTTAATTGATCTATCTGACTCCAATATCAACATTATTGCTTGTAGATTTCTCGCTGTTGATTATCAAGAACATTAATGATATTCAGTTTAACTCGTCCTTGATTCTGTTGTTGCTACTGATCGTATTCTATTTATTTTTCCTAGTATATTATATAGTGGTTAGGAGTTCAGAAATATAATAATAACAATGAAGGTTGCCATGTATAAGGGGTTCAAGTCATAGAACATTCATTATGCCCTGTAAGGACTACTATGGCGAACTATCGTTTGATGACAAATATATTATCAAGCTCGAAGAAAAAAAAACAATAATAAAATGCAGAATGTATAGATCGAATAACATCAATATTATGTTAATACTTAAAACTTTTCTTTTTCAAATAAATTCATTTTTGAGTATCTCTATATACTTTAGCTGTTCTGTATTAAAACTTGAACACTGGATACCCGTTTTTTCAAAACTTCTTGTATTAAAAAGAAAACAAAAAAAGATTTAATGATTTTTTTCTCTATGTGAAAATTACTCATTATGTTTTAAGTATGATAGCAGAACAACAAAAAAAAAGGTTAATAGAAAAAAGAAAACGCTGCGAGTAGGATTCGAACCTACGCGGGAGAACCCATCTGATAGCTTGTCACTGACACACTTCGTGATTCAAGTCAGACGCCTTAACCACTCGGCCATCACAGCACATTAACCGATTCGATTTTTTTTTACCACTACAAGTCATTATTCATAATGGCTACTTCGTTCTTCTATGAATATAATTGAAATCTTCCAAATTATTTTCAAAATTACAATTATAACATAATGAAACAATACAAACAACATCAAGTATTTCAATTAAAAATAACTTATCATTAAACGTCATCTAATCCAGTCAAGGAAACATTCTTTAAATAAAATGGATGTTTACGTGTAGTATAATGTAATACGTTTATTTTTGAATATGATCATTTTGCTATTGATGAATAATTTTTTGTTATGATAGAAGTGGTTCACTAAATTACATTTTCTTTTTACTGTCATTAAAAAAAATGTAACATAGTTTGGAAATTTTTGATAGAAATGTTGAATATGAATGTTTGAAAGTAAAAATTCGTACAAAACCATACAATATCTTATTTTCATAGAGCATTGTTTATTCTATGATAACGTACATAAATATATATATTTATATATAAGATTAGTCTGATTATTTTATGATAATATTGAGATTCACGAAAATAGTGCTTCTATGTCATCGTTTTCCGTAATCTCATAAAATGAAGAAAATATTAGAAGAGCAACGATGGCCATTTCTTAGAGGAAATGACGGTCCGTAAAAGCCGGATGAAAGATTACGGTGGTCTACCGTGAAACTTAACTCAGCAATACAAAGTTTTACAGTTGTTTTTCGACAGTCACAATGATTATCTTGAATAATACTAAATATTCTATATGTTTTAGTCTCAAAAGTTCGATAAATTATGTTATGAAAGACAATATTTTAATAAAAATATAATTTCAGTAAGATTTTTTTTTGTATTGAATCACTGAACAACATAGTAAAGATGAGAAGAACTAAAACTTTGCCGATAGACAAATAAGAAAAAAGTTAATGAGAAACAAAAAAAGAAACGCTGCGAGTAGGATTCGAACCTACGCGGGAGAACCCATCTGATAGCTTGTCACTGACACACTTGGTGATTCAAGTCAGACGCCTTAACCACTCGGCCATCACAGCACGTTAATCGATTCGATTTTTTTTTATTACTATAAGTCACTAGTTAGAGTACACAGGATGTACATTGCTGTCAAAACCCGCATGTTAAACAGATATGAAATACCGTATTTTGTTATAACCAGTTATTCAATGGTACCACTGTTTTTTTTATAACTATCAAATCCATTTTTTCTCGTAGTATTTTTTATCGTTTTATGCAATTATAAAAAACGGCAACTTAGTAGCAGCCAATTTTCCCGCTGCATATATATCGTTTACGACTTTTTGCGTTTTACAAACTAAGTATTTCATCAATAAAACGGATGTTTTATGTGCAGTATAATATAATACATTTATTGTCAAATATAATCAATGTGTAACTGATGTACTTGAATGCACATAAGACAAGTTCAATGCATTAACCAATTTCTATTAATCTGAAGTACAAAAATAAAAATGCTAAAATTAATTTAAACGTTGAATCAATGGTTTTTGATCATGATGGATACGATTCACTCTATCAAATCACATTTTTCCATGTATATGAATAAAAACAAAAACACAAAAAGAGATTTATCTTCTATTATTAGAAAAATACGATGTAGCTCCGCGATTGATGATGGAAACATGAAAAATGTATCTGGAAAGGTCAAACAAGCCGTACAAAACTAGACAATACCTCATCAAACACAGAATTGTTTATTTTGTATTACTACATACATAAAAAAATTAGTCTAATTAAATTATTATAATAAAATTTGATTGCTTTTATCATTGCGTCCCGAGAGATAGCTAAATTACTTAGCGAATATTATAGTTAGCATGACTTAACATTTCAATACTTAAAAACTTCGTTTAAATATTGAATCGATTTGTGAATATCCTTTTTTCATCCATGTTTTCAAACGAAAATATAGTTTATACATATACTTTTATAAAAGAAAATATTATGATAAAAATATTTTCTCTATAGCGTTGTTGGTATTGAATTATTGAATAACATAATAAAAGTAAAAATAGCTATGGCTGTGTTAACAGAAAACAAGAAAAATCTTAATGAAAAGAAAAAAAGGAGCGCTGCGAGTAGGATTCGAACCTACGCGGGAGAACCCATCTGATTGCTTGTCACTGACACTTCGTGATTCAAGTCAGACGCCTTAACCACTCGGCCATCACAGCACGTGTATCCTATGATTTTATTTTAATGTCATTAATCAAAGTGTTTTTTCAATATTGCGATTTAAAGTGAAAAATGTTATTCATACAACACTTTCAAGTTGCTAATATTTAATTCTGAATTTATAACGAATTAAATATTTGTTAATAATACTTCTCGTAATGAATAGTTCGATTAATTATTTCGAGAAATACATTATTATTGATTTTTTTTTTCATTGTTACATAGTAAAGAAAAGATATATTTGCCACTATATTTTAGTTTGAAAAAAAAATTATGCTAGAAAAATTTTCTTATAAATTATATGAAACAAATATTTATAATAAATAATTAATGTTTCTTGGCATCGATAGTATGTCGTTTTAAATGCCAACCACAATAAGTTTGACCACAGCATTTACATTCTTTTTGCCATGTATCTGTGCCACATGTATAACATTTTCGTTGAATTGATGGTGGATATTTTGGTTTTGATGAAACAACTGATGCAATTGATGCTGGTGGTGGTGTAGGTGGTTTTGGTTTTTCATTCTTTGGTTCGTCTTCTACTATAAGTTTGACTTGTATTGATGCATTCCAATCGATTGGTTGAGAAATAATTTCAATACGTGGATAATATTTCTTATTTTGAAAACCTTCATCAATTTCATCGATTTGATGTGCTAATTTTTCAATATCTTCTTCCATAAAATTTTCTCGTTCCATTTTTTGTTGAATAGTTTCAGTTATTTGATTTAATTTATGTTCAATTTGAGTACGTGATTGCTTTGAATATTGATCGAGTTGTTTTCTGGCTTCATCAGCAATTTGTCTTGCTTGTTCTTTGATTTCTTGTTCCCATTGATCAATTGTATTCCAAGCTTCAAGTTTTGTTGGTTCAAACGTTGGAGCTATTGTATTAAAATAATGTTCTTGTAATGTGTTACGTTGAGTAACAACATGTTCAAGTTCAAGAGAAAGATTTTGACGATGAATTTGAAAATGTTTTACACAAAAAACTTTTTTACATCCAAGACAAGGTACAATACCTTCTTGTTTATCACAATCAGGACATAATACTGTTGTTGCCATTGCCATGTCGGTTGTGAAGGTAATATAGAAGTCTTTTCTTTCTTATGTGGTTACCTATTCTTTTCAATAGAAAAATGGAGAATAGATGGCATTGGGTTGACAACGTTAGATTAGTTTTTTGAAATATTATATACTAAAATTGTCAACTGAAATTCATAAAGAAACACATGCAGATTTATTTCAGAAATACGATGATTTTGTTTTTTTTAGGAACCTAGCCGAATCAAAATATTTCTACAGGAATGTGCTCATGAAGAGGAAGAGTGAGTATTTCCCACTTTTAGAAAATTGTATATGCACCTATTCATCTCGCAAAAAATTTTCTGGCACTCTTCCTCCCACTATTTTCTCTTTGCCAAATGCCTGTGTTTCTAAACTTATAGACAAGTTAACATATATATAGGGTATCAGATTTAAATGGTATTTGTTCACGATTTTTTGGAACTAAACTGATCTTATTCCTGGTATATTCATCCTGTCATTAAGTCGAATTCGATTCATAGTTGAAGAAATATTTCAGTAACCGTTTCATTATTTTATACCGATTGATTTCAAAATGATATAATTATTTCAAATGATTTTATAATCTCATCAATTACATCTGAACTTTGCATTTGACTACACCTTACAGTTGCCTATGACTAGTATGAGGTTTTCACGAAACATGCAGCATTAAAATTATTAAGATACAAATTTCAACATTAATTTTTTATCATCTTTAGATAACATATCTAAGATTATTTAGAATGCATATGAATCTTTTAAACAATTAACTAATTATTGTAGAATTTTATGATGTAATATTACTTTCTTTTCGATATGATGAATTTATAAAATATATTTCATTATACTGATCTTATTTCAGATAATCTATTAACTTATCTTATTTCTACATTCCCTAAAGGCCTTAAATTGTATGACATAAGGAAAAAAACAAAATAATGATCTGTATCATGTTGTCTTTAAAATGAGATGATGCGCGTGTCATAAGTAAAAAATAACCGTGATTGAGTATTTTTACCAATTGAAATATATTTTATTGGCGCTATTTTTGTTTTCTGTTTATGAAAATAATTTCATATGAGTCAGTTATTATCAGATACAACTATTATATCATCTGATATTTCAGAATCAATTGTTCATAATTATAATAATAATAATTCTGAAGATCAAATTCAATCTATTGGCTCAGCTAATACACTTAAACGAGCGATGATAGTAAAAACATTAAATGAAATGCTTGATTGTATCAAATATATGAAATTTTATGCTAAAACTATTGAAAAAGATTTACCAGATTATTTCAAAACAATATCTATAGATAAGAAAAATGAAATAAATACAATTGAATATGAAATTGATGATTTTACTCAATTAGCTAAACAACGTTTAAATCATAATCGTTATATTCTTCTTCATGATTTAATCGAACAAAAAAAAGTATTATTTTATTTTTATTATAAATAAAATAAAAAATTTTAATATTTATAGAAATCAAATGAATGTCAATTACAACAATCAATAAAAAATAATCATAAGAAATCATTAGTAGAAAAACAAGTTGAATATATGAAACGTGTTATTGCTGCACAACCTTCAGCTCCTGAAGCTATTTATTTAGAAGCATTACTCAATCCAGATCAATGGCAATATAATCATCATCTTCTTCAAACATCACCTATGGATAAGTTAACATCAAATGAACGAAAACGATTAAATGAAATTTTAAATAAACTCGAATAAAATCATATAGATCGAAAGACTTCAATTAATTTTCGTCTTCTTTTATTCATATCGTGTGCAACAAATTTCCTGTCATTCTGAACTCGTGTGGAGTTTTCTTTTTCTTCTTCTTTTGAATATGAATGTATTCGATGTAGGAAACGTCTTCCGGTGATGAGTGAACAAAAACACAGTACGTGTCATCATTTCCTTGATATCAAGTCTATTTTTCAATCATTAAATTATAAGTCAAGCAGAAATGAAAAAACAGCAAAAGCTAAACAAACTTGTTATTCGTATCAAGAAAAGAAGGTATTAATATGACTCCCTACTGATGAACAAGATACAAATACACTCACACACACATACACACATTCAGTTCGATTATATTATGTGATTGAAACGGATTAAAAACAATTGTCATTGAACAAGATTTTCTTTTGTTATTTATAAATAAATATATATGTTTGTGGAACAGCACACATGTTCAGCTGTTCATCATCTTAGAGAGCTAATTATGAATATCAATAGTGCGCATAGACAAAGTAAATTGGGATATTTTTTTTTATTCATCCTGCTGACTACTTTTGTCGGACTGACATTTCGTTCTTGCTTTACACGATTGATGTACTTCTTTTTCTCTTTGCTCACTAGTAGTAGTTGTTCTTGCTGTTGTTATTATTTTTTTTCTCATCTTTTTCTATTTGACATATTTCCAAGAGTGCAAAGTAACGAACATACCGATGAGTAGAAAATGTATAGAATGAATGGAAGGAAAAAAATAGGAGAATGCACAGCTATGATAATCGATTACATAAGTTTCATGCTGTTTTTCGACTCGTTGCCTTTGCTTCTCCTCCTATTTCAACGGTTGAAAATTGAACAAAATAAATTGTCATCTAATGAACATCTATAGATGTGTGATCTTCAAAATTACATCTATATTTCACACTTAAAAAAAGAGAGGCGAAAACGACTCATCACCTTGTCACTAATATTATGAGGAATCTTCGCGAAGTGATACATCCCGTTTGGATTCACAAGAAGATTTCAATAAGACTAGACAAATTTTAAAAGAATTCACCGTGCCCATGAACTTTCTTGAGCCAATTTATGACTGTTTTATTGAATTGTCGATTTCGCTTTGAATATTTACCGAAAAATCAAATAACAGAATTTCGATAAGAAATTTCACTCATATATATGGGCGTGAGCAACCGACTTGGTACCCCATTTTGATGCAGTCCTATTATAAGGATAAAACATACTATTGTTCGGGTCATATAAGAGAGAATCCTAGATAATCCTGGATTGGCCCGAACAACATCATGTTTTATCCGTACAATAGTAGAGAAAAGCTACCAACTCATACGGTAAGCTCGTAGCTTTTCACAACTATTGTGCGGATAAAACATGATGTTGTCCGGGTCAATCCAGGGTTATCTAGGATCCTCTCTTATATGACCCGAACAATAGTATGTTTTATCCTTACAATAGGACTGTATCAAAATGGGGTACCAAGTCGGTTGCTCACGCCCATATATATAGATCTGATGACTGAAAACTTCAAACAGATAGAATACTCCTTTGTCGAGATATTGAATTTTTAAGTAGACTCCAGTTTAGCAGCAAATGATTATTATTTTTTGCAAATTCAATATCTCAGTTAAGAAACATACTTTTCAGTTGAAACTTTCAGGATATTCCCAAAGTGATGAAACCTACCTACAAACAAAATTTCAAATCGAAAATCCATTATTTGATTTCTCAATAAATATTTTAAGCTGAATCGACAATTCAGTGAAACTGTCATAACATGACTCTAGAGACTCATGAATACAATGAGCCCTTTTCGGACGTTTCTAGTTTTATCAAGACCTCCTTGTGAATCCAACATGAGTTCAAATGATGGACAATAATTCGAGTAATTCTCTCGGGTAGTAAAAACAAAACTCAACATGTCTATCCACTGGAGCAATAAGTTATTTTCATTGTACTGTATTAGTACAATCATCATCGTATTCTGCCACTTCACTGATCAAACAAAAAAACAAAACAAAATGAAAGGTGTAAAGAAATCATGAACTTTGAAATGATTAGTTTTCTTTTTAATTCAACGTTCTAAAACATTTCGAAGAAACTATCAAAATGATTGGAAGGCTTTTTTTTTATAATGCACTATCGAAAAATCATTCTGCGATCTTGATGTTTAACGAGCGGCGTTGATCTTTATCGTAGAAAAAGAATGAATGATTATCCCTTATTACATACACTCTATTGCGGCATCGTTGACACTTGGGTGATGGGTGAAGCCGTTTTCATGATTTTCTTTTTGTTTCAAAGAAGGTGTCAGAAAAAAAGACCACTTTGCCTCTCTCGCTATTTTTTTTCTCGATAAGTTTTTTTTTCTCATAAACGATTGTTAGTGTGTATATATCGTCTTTGATCTAGCAGACAGCAGTAGATTTTCTGCAAAGAAGTGTTTGTTCACATTGTGCCACTTATTTTTTTTTATTTTTTTTATTTTAGTGTTATCTATACGCGCACAGTAGGTATAGTATATTTTATAAAGCAGAACAAATTTATTTGAATTAACGTTAGATATCCTTTGTTTTTTCTTCATGGTTCAATATGGAATGTTATTCTTAGAAGAGTAATAAAATAAAAATTTTTCGTAGAAGAGGAAAAGCTTTTTCTAATTGTCTGGTTGGAAGACAATTTAACATTTGAGATAATTTTTGTTCATTGTATATGTCAATGCCATTCTCACTTTATTTCATCTAAATAGTGTGAAAAAAGATGTCTTGTTAAGATATAAAAGAATGTGATAGTGGTATTGTCTGATGGACAAGATTCTAAAATGTGTTGATAATAAAATCAAGAAAGTCTATGATGGTGATGATGATGATGATGATAATGTCTCCGTTTATATGTTAGTCAGACAGTTTCATGTTTTCTTTTGACACCCCCTACCATGGTTATCCATCATATGTATATACACTCACACATACACGAAACGAGGATCGTCTCGTTCCAGCAATTATATATCAGTGACGAGAATAAATGTGGGCGTTTTATGTTTATTTTAGAAAGCTCGATTCCAAAACAAGATGAACAATATTTATTCTTCTGAACGATCGAATGAATTAAATAAAAAATCTGTTTCAAATTTCGAAATGAAAATAAAATAAAGATGATGATATTACGTCGTTTATATCCCTATGGATGACTAAAATAATATACATATACACTTGCTTATATATCTGATGATGATTCTATAATATTTTTGTTATCTATATTTTTTTTATAAAGTGCACTAGTAGATGACTGATAAAAATTTCTCGATAGATTATTCTTTGATGAACATTAAATCCACTTGATAAGTATGTGTACAATTGACAATTGGATGAAAAAAATGCGATAAATTATTATTAATGTGATGTAATTGGAAAAACTAAATTGTTTCGAACACAGTGAGACATCGTTATTTGAACAGAATGAAATTGGAGAAATTGTCTGTTTTTCACCACATGTTTCAAATAAGAACATGGGACAGGAGAAATTTTGTTTTTGTTAACTCTCATTCGATGCAATTCGATCGATTACTCTCAGCATGGATTTAATTTGTTCATTTTTCGACTTGTCATTTGAAACATCTGGAGCGGAACAGATCGAATTCATATGTCTATATGTGTAAGGTGTAGCATCAAAAATATAAAAATGAACTCACTCACTACTAGATGATGAACGTAACGAAAAAGAAAACAAAAAAGAAAAAGGTGTAATCGTTCCTTGTTCAACTTTTCTGGCTCATCGATTATGATCAAACAATAAGAAGAGATCATCGTTAAAAATTGAGATCAAGGTAGACGATGTAATAAGATCAAACGATTCATTTCGATAGACATGAATGTTCATGACCAACAAGTGGACAATTGGGAAATAGAAAAAATCACTAACGATGAAATCTTGAATAAAATAACAAATTAGATATTTGACATAATCAAAATCATGTCATCATATAGAAGAATGATTCATGGAAATATCTTGATTGTGTTTATTTAAAAGAAACTTTTCTTTCAAAGCTTACATATCATTCAACTATAGTATTGAAATAAGACCTTCAGTAGACAAAAAGCAGCTTAGATTTATAAAACAGATCTAAGATAATGTTTGCGAAAATAAAAATTCATATTTTTTGGAAAGCTGAACATATCAAGTCTTCAAAGTTTTGCATTATTATAAAGTTTTATTGAAAGATTCTTTAAATTAATGCTAAATAAGATCATTTTACAAATATGAAAATTATGTTTAAGATATTTTTAGAACAATGAAATAAATTTCAAGAGATAGATTCATTTCACTTTTTTCCTATTGGTCAATATGTGAATGTCGAAGAAAAAAATTTTCTATTGGTGAAATAAGAAAAAAAAAACCAACGAACAACACCGCATGAACTCTCCAATCAGCACCCTGTAGTTATTTTTCTCTCGCTTGTCTATAACGACCTTTTTTTTCCTTCTATATAGGAAAAAGATTGCACGGCTGGAGATGACACAGACATTTCCTTTTTCGTATCTTTCTCTACTCGTTAGAAGTAATACATACATACTTTCTTCAATACTCCGGATGGTTGATCTACACCTCAGGAGTTCTTCTTCATAGTCTCAGTATAATCCAAAACAGATATTCAAGAGAGAACAAATAAACAACAAAAAAAAAGAAAGAAAGAAAAAATACAATACTTTCTCTTTTTTTTCTTATTGGTTGATTTATTTTCTCTTTCTTTCTCTCTCGTTTTCTCTCTTTTTCTCTCTTGACAACGACGACAAAAATTCTACTACACTGCTGTGTATGTGTCTGTGCTTGATAGGTTGCCTACTGGAGTCATTATTGCAGTATCAATAGCTAGATCCTGGTGAGCTTATAGGCACCGTACGACGCACACCTCTCCCTACAAGTTCTCAATCCTGTGGAGCATTGCAAAAAAACCGACAAGTGCCAACCCCTATCGAGATTGTTGACAACAAAAAAACAAAAAAAAACGACAAATCGCACAGTAAGTAATTCACGGCATGAGAGTAATTATGAAGTTTATCTCTTTTGATTTAAAAAAAATTTTCTCCAGCTGATCCGATCAATGTTTGATCCAACCAGTCCGTCTGTTGAAGTTACTGGTGGTGCAGGTGAAAGTACAAACAATACAACAACATCATCATATCCGAGTCCATATGCACCAGTTACATATCGACCATTAACATCAACTCCATCGTCATCTTCAATTTTTCATGTGCCCGGTTCAACATCATTAAATTCACTTGATGATCAACAACAACGTCGAACAGATTTTTCATCTTATCCAGGTACATCACCACCATTTTCAACTGCACAAGATCCATTAGCAGCTTCAAGTTTTATGTAAGATTCTAATTGAATTATATATATATATATATATTTATATTTAAAATATGCAGGACATATCCTATGTTCGATCCCGAACAGTATGCCAATACACAATATTATTCACGTTATGTTACAGCTGGTTCACATATTGATCCAACAACACAAACAGCATTTTTACCTTATTTTCATCCTTCATATCGACAAGGACTTGGTACAACATGTAATGTTACAAATATTTCAAATGGTAAAAATGACAATTATGTATGTAAATGGATTGATCCTGATACACATCGAATATGTAATCGAGCATTTGCCTATATGCAAGACATTGGTAAGTTAAATACATACATCCAATCATAGTATTTTTTTTTAATGAAAAGAAAGAAAGAAAGAAAGAGAAAACGAACGAAAGAAAAAGAAAAACGTCGGAAGTAAATCTCCTGTGGTGCTACTGAAATAATGATGAGGTTAAACAGATGACAAAAATGTGTGTATATATGTTCTGTTCACTATATAAATGAAGCTTGTTAGTAAAGACATAATAATCATGGCATTTTGTCCTTCGATTTTCTTCTTTTAGTCACACATCTTACTGTTGAACATGTGGGCGGACCTGAACAATCAACACACACATGTTTATGGCTTGATTGTCCAAGACATGGTCGAGCATTTAAAGCTAAATATAAATTAGTCAATCATATTCGTGTGCATACCGGTGAAAAACCATTTGCTTGTCCATTTGCACGTTGTGGAAAAGTTTTTGCACGTTCAGAAAATCTTAAAATTCATAAACGAACACATACTGGGTTAGTTTTCTTGAAATTTTTCTTATATAAAAAAGAAAAACAAAAAACAAAAATCTATTAATATAATATAATATTTATATTAGAGAACGACCATTTCAATGTCAATTTTGTGAACGAAGTTTTGCTAATAGTTCGGATCGAAAAAAACATCAACATGTTCATACATCAGATAAACCATACAATTGTCGAGTAACTGGATGTGATAAAACATATACACATCCATCATGTAAGAAAATATATATATTTTAAATAAAAAAACCAATATCATTTTATATTTGGTAGCTCTACGTAAACATATGAAAATGCATGAATCTCAAGGACAGGAGTCAACATCATCAACAGCGACAAATTCTTCAACTGGATCAGCAAATGATTCATGCATGAAGCGAAATAATCTTCATAGACGTGCAGGAGAAAGTGAACGATCTCCATCACCATCATCAAGGATGCATCATCATTCACAACGACGTCGTCGTTCATCTCGAGACAGTATTAATACTCATCTTCATCATCTACAGCAACAACAACAACAACAACATCAACAGCAACAGCAACAACAGCTTCAAGCAAATCATTCATCAATGAATACAACAACAACAGATAGTTGTTCGGAATCACCACCATCATTTGAAAATCTTACGCCAATGAAAGCTGCTTTAGCACGTATGCATCATCCACAAGTACAAGCAGCTCCACCAGCAACATCAACAGATTGGCCATTGCATATGCATACAATGAGTGCTTATCATCATCCACACGTTTATCATCCACATCATGCTGCTGCTTTACAACAACATTATTATCACCGACAAACAGGACTTAATTTTTGACTAATTATTATAAATATTATATGTATTTGATGTGCATGTGTGTGTGTGTCGCATTACTTGAACTTTTTCTTTTTTTTGTTCGTTTGCTTTCATTTGAAAACACGTATTTTTTGCTTGTTATTACACAAAGAATTTTACGAATTTAAAAGGAACAAAAGAGGCATTTGAGTCTATTTGATATATGTATACAATAAGTGGGAAAAGTGAGAGTGATTATCAATCGGTTCATTTGACACTAAGATGTTCGTTCATCTAAATCAACAAACTAATAACATGATGAGCTTAACATTGAATGTCTCCACCCTCGAAATCATGCATACAAACGACAACAACATATTGTCATGTTGTTATTCTTGTTTTTTTCATTCCAATTGAATGAGTTGAATACAACACATCCCCATCTTTATAATAATTACTTTTTTTTTCTTTTCGTTTTTCTATTTTATTCGATGCGAACGGATCAAACATACAATCGAATATTGAAATAAAACTTTCTTTTTATCGGTAGCGAGAGACCTCCTGGCGAGAATTTTTCTCTCTCTCTCTCTTCGCACCTATTGATTTTCGTATATATACATATAGTCTATTGTTCTTCGAACTAATCTTAGCAGGGTGCCACGTCTATATAGTCGGCCGTTCAATTACTGAACATTGACATACACAACAAGAACAAAAAAAAACGAAGAAGAAGACCACACAGAGTCTGATGTCATCCTTGACGAAATTGTATATATGTCTTATTATCCTATGTAATCAATTTTTCAATTGTCTACTTATATATATATATCATCTATTCTAGGAAGAAACAAAATATACGAGTGGAATGCCATCATTTTTATCGATTTGCTAGAAGGAAGATGATCATCATCATTTTCCACTGCAGGATGCGCTAATTGTTCAATTTGTCTGTCTCTCTCTCTCTATATATATATGTCTGTGTGAGAAAAGCTCTTCACAAACACTAGGTGGTGACAAAACTCAAATTAGAACCTCATTTACGCTCAAAAAAGAAAACAGGAAGAACTTTTCCTTATTTATAATAATCAATCAATGCAATGCTTGACAGATGCCTTCTTACCTGTTGAAAAGAAAGAAAAAAAAAAAAGAAAACGTACTTTTCACACCTACTTCTTCAAAGATGAAAGACCCCATATGTATCGCACATTAAATAAGTTTTCTTTTTACTTTTTTTTATTGTAATGAAATATACAATAGGAAATGATATTATTGAGATTTTTGTTTTTAAATAAATACAGACAAACGACAAAAAAAAAGGAAGTATGAGATATAGGCACGAATATTAGATAGATAAGGATGACCATTCAATCATTGACTATGGACATCTGACCGAAATCATATGAAATGTGAATAGATAGATGTTTAATTTAGTTCTTTCCACGACGATTGAAAACAATAGCCACTAAAAACAAGTATTAAAAGTTAAATTATAAAAATTCATACATTCAATTAACTTACTAATGATAATCAAAATAACACTGATAACAATGCCAGCAATGCAAACATTCGTCTAAATTTAATATATTTAAAAAAAAATATTATATATATTGATTCAACATTCTTTACTTTTGCATTTTTCCACCAATATTTTCGTCGTAATTGTTTTGTTGTTTGATTATATGTTGTAGCTGATGTTTCAAGATCTTCAGCACGTGTCATTAAATTATTTAATGCAACATCACGATCTAATAATTTGTCGATATTTTTCTTCATAACACCAACAACTTCTTGCACTTGACCATGAAGTCTAAGAAAATAATAGATATATAAATTAATCAAACAAACATTTCAAGACATATTTACTTTTTAACACCACCACTTGCCGTTGAACGTGTAGTATCCCTAAATAAAAATTTTAAAAAATATGTAGAAATCTTATGAATACAAAATCCTAACTTACGAATCTATTTGAATATCAAGTGCATCATCGTCATCGTCTCGAATTGATGACTAAAATGAAAAATTAAATTAAAATTAACAGAAAAATTGTTTATTATTTATAAAAAATGAGTCTTTTAACTTGAAAATCGGATGGATATTGCTATAAGGAACAATTAGCACTATTTAACGATTGACATATAATAAAGGGGATAAAATGCTTTCTTCTTTTTAGTGCACTTTCAAACATATTCCATAAAGAATTTCCTGCTCTATTACAAAGCTATTGTCTTTATTTTTCAAATAATTCTGTTTTTTTTGGCGAGGCAAAATTTAAAAGATGAACATCTATTTAATCGTCAAAAATGTGATTTGTATAAGTCTTTGCTCATGAAGACATAGACAGAGAATTTCATGCTTTTTGCTTCCATGAACTTTTCAAGGCTTCTACTGCTGTTGTTCAGAAGAAACAGGCTTTACACTCACATCTAATGGTATTTTGGGACGCATTCTGTAAAACCATGTTTTACCAAAGTGAGATTTTGTCGATGACACATTTGTTCCCACACCGACGAATATAGAACTTAATTCTAAACAAAACGGTATGATTGTTTAATTGAAGAGTAGAAACATTAGGAAAAGAACATTGATGTAGTTCTGTCAGCAAAGAGACCCGTGAAGTTAGTCGATTGAGTAAGTGTTCATCTTTTAAATTTTGCGTCTATACACACAAAAAAAAAATTTATTTGAAGAATAAAGACAATAGTTTTGTAGACCAGAAAATTCTTTATCGAATGCGTTGGGAAGTACACAAAAAAAGAGGAGAACATTTTGTCTCTTATATTGTACGCCACTCATTACATTTACATAATATAAATCATATCTGAACTTGAAGACAAATTCTAATTATAAAATAAAATACTTACATAAGTTTGAGGACGTGTATAACCTGCTGTAGCCATTTGTTTTAATGTGAGAATTGAGAAAAAAACACAAAAAATTAAAATTCGTCTCTATTTTTTCTATAAAAGAAAGTTCATTATCTAAAAAACAAACTGGTTTCAGAAAAAAAAGATGCAAACTTATGTTCTATGAAAAGAAAAAAAACAACACATCACAATATCTTGATTATGAAATTTTGTAGTGTCTAATTTTCTTTTCGATTCTTTTCGTCAATTAACTAAAATTCAGGCATTTCTGAACCACCACCACCACCACCACCAGTATTCATTTTTTCACGTGATTCAGTCCAAGCTTTAGCAATTGTTCGTTTCATCTCATCATCACCAGTTTCATACATATTCTTCATAAGTTGCATTAATGAATCACCTGGGTCTTTGCCGTCGTCCATTTTTGGTATTGGTCTATTTATGTGTATATATGTTAATATAAATAATGAAATTTTTTAAAAATAATACAAACTTACTTTTCAGGAGTTTTCTTTTCATCCTGAAATATGCATTCCCAATTCTTAGAATCAGCCTTAGCTAATGATATAATGACCATATCCTTTTTAACCTAGTTAAAAAGAAAATTTTATTTGGAGAAAGCTTGTCAATGTAGTTAATGTGTCGAACTCATGTGTTCTTTACCCTAATTTATACTAATACAAAATATATGAATTTGAAACGATCAGTCTTATTTATTTTTTGCTTTTTATACAGAAATGTTTTCTTTTTTTTCTATTGTTGCTCTATTCGTTGTTTTTTCATTTTCGTATTATGTTGTCTCGTAATTTACTATTCTAACTATTGATTTAACTGGCAAATAAACCTGTTGTACATATCGATTATATCTACAACATGTCTCAACGGATTGTTATATATCTTGCTAAGCTCAGAAGCATTAATATTGATTATCTTCCTAAGTTATAACTTGATCTTATCACGACTTTGACAAAGCAATGTAACGTCCTTGACATCTTGAATATAAAAAAATCAACGAGTCTACTATTTAGAATTGTCGCAAACTTATTCCAGTTATTCGAATTTTGAGGAAGACTTTGAAATGTGCTAGACCAGTTCAGATTTTCTTCAACATCTTTTCCCATTGTTAAGGAACACTGAGAAAAGAGTTTGATGTCTGTTGTCCTTGACTTTTATGGAAACATACTGGATAAACTTTGACCATCTCATTCTCCTCGTTGCTATGGAGAAAAGTCGCAAAACCTCAACTTAAAACTTACACTCACTATATTTTTCTTCGAAAGACATCATGAGTTCCACAAGATAGGATAGATTTTTATTTACTTTATATGACGATTGTTCAGGTTTGATTTCATTTAAAAGACGACCTCGTTTAAATAAATAATTAATATTTTTTAAATTAATTATTTCAAGTGTAAAGCCTCTGAAATAAGAAAAAACAAAAATCAATTAATCAATTATAATAATAAAATTCTCTATTTACCGAACTTCAAATGAAGAACGAACTTGATTTTCAGGTAAATCACCAACACCATCTAAATTTTGAACGTATATTTTGACATATTTATCCGTTTGATCCCAAGCTAGAAAAGAAATCTTTCTTTTTTTAATATAGATTTTGTTTATTTTTCTTTTTTTACCATAAAGTGTTATTTCTTTTGTATAAGAACGATTTGTTGATGATGGCACAGTTACAGTTGGTTTTTTTTCAGCTGCTGGTGCAGCATTTTGTTCTTGTTTTTCTTTGAGTGTAATTAAATCAGTTTCCAACCGACGTTGTTGAATTTCAAGAAATTGTTTCACCCGTGAACGATTAGATTGACTAAGTAGATTTTTAATTTCATCAATATCAGCATTAAGCTAAAAAATACATGTTGAAATCGAATTCATCATTTAAACGTGAACAGAAAGCTTTAACGAATGATCTGAAAACTTTTTATTTCTGAATATCTTGAAAGTATTTCCAAAGAGTCAAAAATTATACATATCGAATCAGTATATTATGCACTTTCTGAATATGACCTTAGAAATATGTTGTCTCAGTTTTTGTTCAAGGATAGTGAAGGAAGTTTTTAAAATCCCAAAAAAATTAGATAAAAAGTTGAATCAATAGGTATTTGCTAACTCCTATAAGTTCATTTTTGAAGGTGTCAAATATTATCTCAGTCGATTGTTTCATCGAACGGATTACAAAACTTGATATTGAACTAAACTGTTGCTTTTACCTAAATGAAACTACTGGCACCTTTTCTAGACAAAATGTCTTTTGGTGAGAAGTCAATTCTTCAAAAATGAGGATTTAAGAGAAACAAAGATTGAAGTAACTTATAGAAAGATAAAAAATCTCCAATAGTGTATTTTGTAGGATAGCTTCGGGTCGACGAGCTAAAGGTTTCCAACATTTCCTTTCGATTCGTAATAGTAAAAGTACAAAAGTGTTCGAAATGATTTTCCGTTCAAAGTATAGTTTTGGACCTTTCAAAAATCATTTCATTAGTTTCAAGAAAAACTTGAGAGAACATTTATAAGTCTAAATTTGCAAAGGACACAAAATTCTGGTCATAACCTATAACTTTTGACCCATTGGAAATATTTTCAAGGTAGTCAAGAATGAACAAACATTTTATCTCAAAACTATCGACTTATCTGTTATTATCGAGGTCTTACTTCTTGAATTTGTTGTTCGATACTGGCCATTCTCTTGATGATCCTTAATTATCTAAAAAATTATGAATTATTATAATTAATTAAACAATAATAAAAATAATTTTGTATTATTTTATAATAAATTTTTTGCAACTGCTTCTTTAATCACCGAAATAACACGTCTATTAAGTGGATTTAACTTTCCATTACTATCTTTTGCCATGGAATTTCCATCAATTTTTAATAGAGATCTTTTTCTCCTAAATTGTCTTAAAGGAAAAAATGCTATGGAAGTTGTCTCGTGATAATCATCGTCAACTGGTAGTTCTTCGGACTTATAGTTTTCAAATTGTTCACAGATATCCGATTTACATCGAGTTTTAAATATATAACAACGAAATATATCGTCATGAAAATTTAGATCAACAAATGAACAAGTTCTTAGATGATCAATATCACATGATAAAAGAGTTCGAGTTTCTTCATACAATTCTTCTATAGCAGTCTTTTCTATACGTTGAGGGTCGTCATAATCATATTTGATAAAACCACCACAACAATTATAATTTTGTGTGTAATCATGAACAAGCAATAGAGATGAACGTTCTGCATCGACAATAAGTACACCAGATCCTAAATACTTCTTGAAATCAAAAGAAGCCATCTTAAATGTAATGTAGCATTGTTGTTGATTATAAAAAAATGCATTTCATAAAATCAAATCGTATGAAAATTGCAGATTTACAGGACAAAAAAAATATATAAAAATCTGTTTGTTTTTTGCTGAGGACTTTTCTTTCTGTATCCTAAGTCAGCAAGAAGCACTTGAAAGAAAGTTTAGAGAAGCCATTTGTCTAGGTCATCATGTTCCACTTGTTCGGTGAGGCCGATTCTTTTTCATTTCCTGACTAAGATCTACTCGAAAGCTAGGCCAAACAATAAACCCCGAAGAGATTAAATAATATGCATTCATCTGATTTAGATTTTTCACTATTTTTATAAGACATTTTTATGGGAACAATTATCATAAGCCGGCTAATGACTGTGTTGGTCATTTCTTTTTGATCAAGCGGACGCAAAGATCGAAGGTCAGATATCATTCTTTACTTCTAGCCCATCTAGAGTTCGTTAATTAACTTCTATAGAGTAATACCTTCGCCTTCATAACACTATACATCAGAAGCCAGTCAAGCTCACTAGTGTAGAATTATTATCTTTCGATTTATCATTCTGTTCTCTATAAACACTTACAAGTGTTGCGATAAAATAGAGCATAAACCAGAAAGAAATAGTACAGCAATTTGTTATCAATGTAAAACAAAAACTGAATCACATTAAAATAAAAGTTCAAGGGTTCATTTTTATTAAGCATTGACTAGGAAATATATTAACTGTTGTCGACAAGAGAAAAAGTTAACAAAAATTCATAAAAATTTGACTAAAGCTTCTTAAACTTCAATGACAACGGACAATCTGATTATATCAGATGAGAAGCAAAATTACATACTTATACAAATATCTTAGCTTTTATTCTACCTGTCAAGTTAACAGCTTAAAAAATCGAGTCACAAAAGAAAATTATAAAACATTTATTGTTACTAATTGATTATGAAAAAGATAATTTTTTTTAATATTGAAATAGTCAAATGAGATCATTAGAGAAATACATAATTTCTATTTTATTAATTTTTTTCTTAAAGATAATAACATGAATTTTCAAATTTCACGTAGATAATATCAACAAGCATACACAAAAGAAACAGTCGTCGACATATTCCGATATACTATATGCTCAAGTGTCATATGTCAGAGTTATCATCAGTACTAGTTAGTCTGCGTTATTTATTTTTTACTCTTATAATCTCATAGAGAATGTGCAATGAAATTTCGCTAAAAGTTGACTACGTCAAATATCACTATCCACAGATAGAATAGTACAACAACTCGTCACTTCAGTATCGGTATGGATTTCAGATAGGTTCCATCTTTGTCATATGACTCATTTTCAATTGATGTATATTCTTTAGAAATATTGAGTAATCTCTGAGATATGAAAACATGATTCTAACATATAAGATTTTTTCAAAAACTCGTAAAAATCAAAAAGAATCACGCTTGTTCTTAACATGATATACTAAAATTTTAATACTATACTTTATAATAATAATCTTACGACAAAATATTTTCTGATTAATTAAAATATTAATATTTAATCTGAAACAAAAGTAAAAAGAATGATTAGATTTTTTTTCTTGATATAGAAAAGAAATCTTTTATTAACACAAATTTAATTTTAGTAAATTCTCATAACCAAAACACAAGAGTATTATTCAAGACTAAATACATACAAGAAAAAAAGACAAGTTTATCTAAGTCTTTCTTTTTCAATAAATATCCGAATCATATGGAATTAAAGCATTAAGTCGATATGGATCACAATAACATCGAATTAGCAATGTTGTTGGACTTGCATCAGCGCTAAATATATACATAATAATAATTAATTTCTTTTTTTCTTTTAATTACAAAAAAACAAAAAAAAACATACTTGCATATACCATTACAATGTTGTGGGACTGAAATAGCTTCTGATTTGTTCGTTGTAGCACCTGTTTGTTGTGTATTATTTTCTTTTGAATTGAAGTTTTCGCATATCATCATATCATCAGTATCATCTATTTCAATAATTGATGATGATAATCGTTCGGTTTCTACAGATTTAATTTTTTTCGTATGACAACTTGTTTCTACCTAAACATAGAAATTTAAAGAAAATTTTTTTCATGATTGTTAAAATTCGTTCATGACCATAATTCATAATTTTTTAATTTTTGTAATGAACGACAAATCTCTTAGCAAACATAAAATTTTGTACAATAATTTCACGCGTGATATAAATCAAATTAATCAACATTCACTTGGCTACGCAGTAGATGCAAAACAAATCAGATTATTAACCTGTCGTATATATTCAGATGAATTGTTACATTAGAATATCCGAAGAGAGACATGTTCGACTACAAGTTCGAAAACTTAAAATCAAAGAAAAACTTATACCTGATTTGTCATGAATAGAATTCGTGCCGAAGGAGGATATACCTCATCATCTGAAACAAATTTTCGTTTGTTGCTATGTAAATTTTCAATTGTTGTAGTTATCGTTGTCGTCATTATCTATTGTCTTTAGAATTCTATCTAAAAAAAAATAAAAATTTTTTTTTTCTCCATTGTTGCAAATGATCAGAACAATTTCATTATTGATATGGAATGGTTCATATAATAAATAGTTGTCATAAATATTTATCTAGAAATAACAAAAACAAGAATGTTGTTATTATAGTTGTTTGTTTTTATTCTAAGTTTTTTTTCGTGCTATTTCTTTTTTTAAAACTGTAACAGCATTTAATGAATTTGATAAAGGATTATTATGTTTCATTCTTTTAACATTTTTATTTATTGTATCAGATTTTCTTTTATTATTTGTTGATATTGGTTGTTCAGAATTAGTTGATGAAGTTTTTTTCAATGAATTTGGAATTAAATAATCAGGTACATGTTTTAAATGTTCTTTTACTTTAACAATATGTAAAGCTGAATCATGTCGAAGTAATTGTAATTCTTTTTTATTATCATTAAAATAGGTTTTTAATTTTTTTGAATTAAATATTTCAGATTTTATTTCTTTTAAACGTGCTTCACGTATTGATACACGTGTTATAGCACGTAAAGCATCTAATACACGATAACGAAAACCATCAACTTGTTCAGATTTAAAACGATATAAATGAAACATATCTTCACCATATTCATTTTCAAGTTCACCGCGTACTATTTCAAAATATGGCATTTCTTTTTGTGATATTAATGAAAGAGCTAAACCTGAAATTAAAGAAAAAAAAACAAATATTAATTAGAAAAATACTGAATTTTCAATTTTAATAAAGTTTAAAAATGAATCAACTTTTAAAAAGCAGTGTTCTATTCAAGTTTTCTCTTTCAGAGAAGTAATTCAAGGTTCTGAAAGAACATATATGCTTTGCGAGAGGAAATGGGAGATATTACTCTCCCGACCTGGACAGTGAATAAAACATTGTTTAAAACTGTCAATCAAGCTCGATGTCTCATACTTTCTCATTCTTTCCAGATCGATTTTGAATATAGAGCGAATATTATTATATTAACATCAGTAATTCATTTTTTTATAACAACATCATAAATAGAAAATAATTAATAGAAAACGGAAATACAGCTTGTCACTAATTGCATCTTGGAGATCAAACTTCATCTCTTTCATATCTCAATTTTGTCTTCTTCAAAATCCGAACTATTTGTCAGAACCTAAATAAATTCTGTCAAATCTTGTTATAGTAAAAATATTTGTTCTACCGAACACAGATAGGAACCTACTTGTCATATCTCGTTTCCTATCTTCATATGTTCAAACTCAAGATTAACATTGAATGAATTAGTTTTTCAAAATTTATCATGTTTCTATTAATTGACCTTTACTTATTCTCTATCTATAGACAACCTCACACTTTCTTAATAATTCGTACAATATATAACAATAACTCATATTTAACTCACCTTTTTGATCTACACGAGCAGTTCGTCCGACTCGATGAACATATGAATCAAAATCCATCGGAAAATCAAAATTGATAATATTAGCTACTCGATAAAAATCAATACCACGTGATACACCATATTCTTTATCTCCTTTTCGTGTTACATTTTCCGTTTTCTTCTTTTTCTCTACAAAAAAAAAAGAAAAGTTTTTCTTTAAAAAAAAAATAACAACAATCATCATACTCTTTTTTGACTCTTCTTCAGGTTCTGCTTCAGTTTGTTCTTCTTCTTCTTTTTCGGGTAAAGCATTTGGTGCATCTGTTGCAATCATTATATCATATAATCCATCATTCTAAAAAAAAATTTGAAAAAAAATTAAAATAAATAAATTCAAAAATTTTCATACTTACATATTGCTGAACAATATGTAAACGTGAATCCATAGGTAATTCACTATTTAATAAACAAGTTTTTATATGAAATTGTTCCATTAATAATTTTAATCTATATGCTTGTTCAACTGAATTAACAAATAATATTGTACGACCAATTAATAATTGTAATTTTAATATAGTTATAATTAAAACAAATTTTTGATCATGTTCACAATAAATATAATATTGTAGTAATTGTTTATTATCAGGTAATATTGTTGAATAATCATCATTTTGATTTATTTTAACTGGATTATGAAGAAATAATTGTTTCAATTGTAAAATATCATTATTAAGTGTTGCTGATATTAAAAAACATTGATATGATTTTGATTTTGATGGTAAATATTTTGAAATTTTTTTCATATCATTTCCATAACCAAGTGAATAAAGTATATCAGCTTCATCAAGTATAAATAATTCTAATGTATTTAAATTTAATAATGATGTATGATCTTTTAAATGTTCAAGTAATTTTGTTGGTGTTGATATAATTATTTCTGGTAATGAATTATTATTTAATAATAATGATTGTTTTTGTATTTGTGTTGATAATGAATTTGATAAATCATATAAATTTATTTCACGATGACAATATGTTGTTAATTTAAATAAAACTGATGATATTTGATGACATAATTCTTTTGTTGGTGATAATATTAATATACGAACATTACGATTTGTTGTTTGTTGTTTTGTTAATAAATGTTGAATAGCTGCTATTGCATAAACACCGGTTTTACCACTACCAGTACGTGCTTTAATAAGAAGATCTTTACCCGATAATGCATATGGAATTGTTTCAGCTTGTATGGGTGTTGGTGATGGCCATTGTAAATCGGCTATAGATTTTAATAGACGATTATCAAGACCAAAATCATAAAATGAACGTGTTACAGTTTCTTCTTCACCTTCGTCAATTATATCGGGTTCTGCAAAGCGAACAGACATCTGAAAATTTAAAGTGAGAGAGAGAGAGAGAATTTAATTAAAATAAAAACAATTATATTATGTATTATTGTAAAATTTCTAAACGATATTCAATTATATTTTCCAACATATCACTGAACTAACTAAAGGAAAGGAAGTAGAGAAAAGAGAATAAATAAATAAATGAATGCATACGCGCATGTTAATTTATCAACAACCAATCAATCATAAATTTCTATTGATCATTATTGGACTCAAAATTATCCGATGAAAATTCCGGTTATTAGTTTACTTTATTTTTAGATTTTTTTTCATTAAGTTTCTGTTTTTCTTCAGTTTATTTTAATTTTAACATTTTAAGCAAATTATTTTTCTCTTTATTGTCATTGGACAATAGCGTCATCTTCAGATTGTATTTCAAATTAGAAAAGTTGGATATTTTTACAAGTAGAATTTATCATAGCAGGTATTCAAAGCAGAAGTAAAATGCACAGAGCACCTGCTGTTCTATATTGTTTGTATTCAAAAAGTAGAGTGTATAGGGCACATTTTGTTGGCAAAATAATTAAATGATTTTTTTCTAAATGGAAAAATAATAATATAGTTAACCATGTTATTTTAGAACGCTTCACTTTTTTTCTTCCATTCCTCAATTTGTCTTTGATAATATGAGAAAAAAAAACGAAAATGTTTTTTATGCTTATTATCTTTTTTTTATCAATAGGTACTATTTATCTAACGAAAAGTAATGTATTTTTCCTTTTTTAATTACTAGTATAAACTGAGTGTGCAAAAACACTTCGTTTAGAATTTCTTGTAGTAATACTGCATACAAATAGAAGCGACGTCTTCTTCGATAAGTGACGCATCTTATACTAATGTCTATAAAATCTAATTTCATTTGTTGTCAATCTATACTAATACTTTGTTCATTCGTGTAGATGAATAAGTTTATTCATTTAGTTCTGCGCAGTTTTGCTTCTTTTTTTTTTAACAAGATTTGCTTCTCGTTATTTGAGTAAAACAGATAAAAACAATCAGACAGTTGTTTATGTAAACAAAATAACAAACCATTACGAATATGGATCTATTTCATTATATTAACACCATTATAGATAGAGAATTATTGAGCTCTATCGGTGTTCAATAGCTTGCATGATATAGACTTTGGAGATGAGTTTATATTTAGATTTGCAAGGATTTCCAATACTTGCTATAGATCGAATTATAACTCAATGTATTTTGTTTGTACTACGTCTGTTTTATTTTGGAGATGCACAGAGTGACTGTATTGTACCTCAAAGGATAGGATAAAGATTAGAAAATTTTTTTCATTCAGGATACAAAGAATTTTAAAAAAAGCTTATCTTACACATTTGAAACTTGATACTATTTTGTTATTTATTACTTTTAGAATCTTCCACCTAGTATAGGATTAAGGGAAAGTGAAATAAAAACTTCGTAGAGTAAAATAAAGGTAGAGTAGGGTTAAGGCTTAGAAAATTTTTCTCAGTCAAGGTATAGAGTACGAAAAACACTTATCCTTCACATCTCTATTTTGTTTTTTACGATTTATATATTATCGTCATGGCTTTACTCGATTGATTTTAAAAAATAAACAATATTTTCATTAATTTTTACTTCAAAATAAGACTCAGACAGTTTAATTTGTAATGAGAATGCATCGAAAGTATGAGATCTAGCAACATAAATAGTAAAAATATTAGACAGAGAAAGAATGTGTCATGAAAAGAGTTAGCAAGTTTAATTTAGAAGACATCATTTTACCATAAATATATTTAAAAAAGCGAAAATTTGAATACTAGTGGTGAACAAGTTCTATATTCTGCACTTATTTGATCTTGTCTTTCTATAATTTCAAAATAGATTATTTTTAGACATATAAGTTGCATAATAACATTTACATATTATGAACATCTTTATTAGTTTTATCATTTTGAAAAATAAATTTTTATTATTCATCAATAAATTTTCCTATTGAATTTCGAGAATAATTACGTGAAATCAGTTATCAATGATATTTGTTCGAACATTTCAATAAAATGTTCATTTAGAAACTATTGATTCAATCAAAGATTTAGTTAAAATTATGAATTACATACATTGTGAATTATATTAAATAAGGTTCGGTTTTGTTTCATCGAGACTTTTTACTCAAAAGTATTTCATGAAGAAAAAAAAAAGACAACTGTTTATTAGAGAAAATAACTGTCATAGCAGAAATGAGAACAGAATGTGATAGTTCATAAGATACTGGCAAGAAAGTATTATTATGTCTTACTAATCTTATTAAAATATTCATCTCATGACAAACAATCTTTTTCATTAAATCAAGAATTTGTTGATTCTGAAAAATTAACTTTTTTTTTTCGTGGTGAACGCATAATCTTTCTTTGATTAATCAATAAGTGCATATAAGCTTGGATGGAACGTAGCAATATTTGCATTAAATTGGTAGTGTCAGGTCACTAATCTGGATTTGTGTGGAAGTAGACAAATCCAATATCTACATCTACATCCTTCTGGACATGCTACTAATGGTAATGTACGTTATAAAAATGTTGCATAGTGTCATTACTATTTAGTTTATTTCTTTCTTCTCAAGACAAGATATTATTGAATAAAATAAAATGAAATTCTCAATAAATCGATCAATAATGATTTTTTTTTAAAAACACAGGACTATACATTCGTTTCTTTTTCTTTACTTTTTATTATTCTAATGCAAATATACAGTACGTTTATCACTTTCATTCTTAATTGAAACGTATAAAATGTCAATAGTCGTTAAAATAAACCGACTAGACTCTACAATACATATATATTTAATTCATTTCGATAGATGATGACTTTTTTTTTTAAAGAATAAGAATTCTTTGAATTAAAACAATATTTCTTAATCAGAAGCCTTTAGGTGAAATATAATAAAAAAATACTCATATGAAAACCCATACACGTCCAATATTATTATTTCTACAGTATGAATAGTGACATCTATGTTCAATGAAAATAAAAAAAAAATCATCGAAGTTATTATTATTATTAGTTTTCACAATTAAAAGCTTTGAATAAGAACTATTTCCTGATAATAAATAATTGAATAGATCATTCAAATACGTTAACATCATCGAATATTTTTTACCAATCAACAACTAGTTTTGATTAGATGTCGTTGTTCTTTTTCATGAGACTTTTGTTGTGATTCAAAATTTTTCTTACAATATGTCACTTTAATTACTATGAAAAAATAAATTTTACCATAGAAGTAATTGATTATTTTAATTCAAATCTAATTTCATATTTATTAATACATAAAAGAACAATATGATTATCTTATAAAATATTAGATGAAGTGAATATGTATTTTCCAATCGGTTCATTTCGAAGTTTTTCATTACCTATCGAAGACTTCTGTGAGATTATATTTATTCGAACTACACGTGATCGTCTTAAACTTGTTCTACTTACACCAACGATTATAAGTGTATGGCTTACAAAAGTAAATAATAAACAATCTAATTGAAAAAAATGTATTCTATGATTTGTTTTTCTTTTGAAATATATTTAGCCATCTACATTAGTTGGTCTTGTGCAACGTTCAGAAAATTCCATAGCAGTACACGGTGCAAATGTTTATGCTGAATGGCGAAATGATACTCAAAAATTAGCTGTTTCAGTATGCTAAATAAAAATATTTCAAATTTAATTTAAACTTTTGTTTTTCTTTAGACAAATAAAGGTTATATAATTTATTATAAAGTTATAATTGATAAACCTAAATCATCATTTTTTGGTGCAACTAATGATGAAGATCCTTGGTAAAATTTATATATACATTTTTTTTTCTATTTTGGTTTTTTTTATATAGTGAATATCTTATTCGACTTAATACGGAAGCACAATTCGTATTTCCTATGGTACGAATTAAACTTACACAAGATAGTGCTTTACATGTTGGTTCCGACATTCAAGGGTAAATTATATATCTATTTGATAGGGATTCATTTAAAATGATTGTTCCCTTTAGATTAACAAATCTGGGTTCTGATTTATTAGTAGCAGATGATAAAGGATATCTTTATCGTATATCATGGGATGGTATTATTCATCAACATTTAACATTATGTTTACATACACTTTCATATACAACTTCTTTGAATTCTGATCGAGGTTTATTTTAATGATAACGATTGAAGAATTTGAATTTCGTTTTGTTTAGTTTTTAAAATTCATAGATTAGATCTTTATGCAAAATATATTGAATTTTCACCGTTATTAAATGGTATAGGAATTATATTTAGTGATGGTACATCGGGTTTAATTATATGTGAAACATCAAAATTTGAACCACAAGTATATAGAATTGATTTGATTTAGTTTAAAATTCGATTGATATTTTTTTTTTTTCATTTATATTTAAGCAATGTCAATGTATTCTTATTCAACCAACAAATGATGAAAAAATTTGGAAAACTCATTGTTGTGTTGCATTAAATGCGATTTATCAATTATTAGCATTTGGTTCGACAAAGTAAATATTCAATTAAGATTTATTTTATATTGATTTGTGTTGGTTTTTGTTTTTTTAGTGGACAAGGTTTTGTTTATTATATTGATGAATTAACAGCATCATTACAATTAGCTTTTAAAATACAATTATCAGTAGAAAATTTTCCAGGTATGAAAATATTATGATGTTGAAAGAGATAGTGAAGAAAATTATTTTTTGATAAAATAATTTTGTTTTTATTTTTTAAATAGATTTAGTAGAAAATTTGGGTGCATTATGTTCAATGAAATGGAGTCCTGATTATCGAGTTCTTTGTACTTTATGGGAAAGTGGTGCATTTGGTATTTGGACAGTCTTTGGTATACTTCTTCATTGTTCTCATTCATCTGACCAAGCATTGTAAGAACTTAAAATTTGAAAGAAAAAGAAAATTACATGGTTTGTTTTTCCTTTTGGTAGAGATCCAAGACAATCCTATGCTTTTTGTCATGTTATTGTAAGTCGAAAATAAAGATAAATTATGAATTGATTGATTTAATTAAGGAATGGGGTCCTGACGGATATACTCTATGGATTGCATCTAATAAATCTAGTACATCGTTACCAACAGTTACGGATGATGATGTTGAAGTACCAGTACAAAATAGTAGTCAATTAATGTTATTAAATTTTTTAAAATCATCTGTGATTAATAATCCTCATTCGGTTTGAATAAATATTTTAGTCTTATAAATTTTTTCTTATTATTTTTGTAATCTTTTTTTAGGGTAGCATTGAACATTTATTATTACAGTCTGAAGATAAAGTTTATTTATATCTAAGTGGTAATCAACAATCAAACAATGGTAATAATAATGGATTATCAATATCTGTTGGTTGTGATGTTGGTTGGCAAGTTATTCAATTACCTCAACTTTATATTCATAATAATTGGCCAATAAAAGTAATCAATTTCTTCTTTTTTTTTTTTTTTTTTGTATTTTCGTATAATTTATTTTTCAGTTTGCTTGTATTGATAATACAGGTCAATATTTAGCTGTTGCTGGTCAACACGGATTTGTACATCTTTCATTATTTACACGTAAATGGAAATTATTTGGCAATGCTGGACAAGTAAAAAAAAACAGCGCACTTTTAAATATTTTAATTGTTTTAATTAGGAACGTGATATACGAGTTGTTGGTGGTTTATTATGGTGGAAAGAATTTATTATATGTGGTTGTACATCAACAAGTGAAAATCGAGATGAAGTAAGAAGAAAAATTATGATATTAATATTATTTACTAAATTAAATATATATGTATATGTTTAGCGCGTAAATAGACATGAAGTAAGAGAGAATATGGATGTATTACTAATGAGAATCAACGAGAAAAGAAAAAGATCTTATTTTGCTAGCATGTACATCTATAGGTTTTTATTTTGAGTATTAAAAAAACTAACAATTTTGCATGTTTATTTTTATTGTTTGAGATTTTTTTTTCGTAATTGAGAAAGATTGTTTAAAAAATAATAGTACAGAAGCTTCTAACATAACCTTTTATACTATTGAATAATAAGAAAAAAACAAAGATATGTTATGAATTGAATTTAGATTCGTCTTTATTCACGATTAACTAATTTGGATAACCAATTTTCAAATGTAACACGTTTACAATCACCTATTATTTGTTTAAATATTTATGATGATACAATAATTGTATTTTCGTAAGAGGATAAATGTTTGTTTATTTTGATATATACTTATAAAGACCTATTTTTGTTTAGATATGATTTACATATTATGTTATATGCCCTTGAGCGAAAAGAAGGAAAACCAGGTAAAGACAAAGAAAATGATTTTTAGCTTTTCAAATTATTATTGACAATAGTAGAGAATATCGAAAAAAATAATTATGATATGCACGACACATGATATGATTCGAAGAAGGACTTTTTGAAATAATTTGATGTGTATACATGTATATATGAAAGTAAACAAAGAGTATGTGATTAAATAAAAGGTTGTTTTGTGATTCAGTTTTGTTGAACGATAAATCTTCAAAGTTGCTTGGTTTTGTGAACATTTATTACAATAGTAAATTTAACAGATCTCAGCTGAAAAGTTTAAGCATTGAGTTAGAATCAAAATTTTGTTTTCTTTTCGAATATATGTTTGGAATTTATACGTTAAGAATTATCGATGCATCTTTGAAGGGCACGAAAATAACATCTGAATGGCAATCGTTCAACTAACAGATCTAGATTTGTTTGTATGTTGTGTGAAATAGATTGTATATTATTTTTCTTGATATTCTTGTCATAAAAAGGCGCTCAATTTAACTTAGATCCGTTGCCTTTTGTTTGATCGTATCATGTTCTGAATTTGTAAGGATCAGCATCTAGAGAATAAAGGTCCTTCAAATCAATAATGTCTTTATTGCATATTGTCTATGAAGAATGTTTTGTTTTGCTTAGCGTAAAGAGCGAGACAGTGTGTTGTACAGAGTTAAGAGCCGAATGTCTCGTAGAAAATCTGCAAAAAATGATCGAGCTGATTTTTTATATCTAGAAATGAAGGAGTTTTTGAAACTTTCAAAGATTCATTCCTTGTTTCGCATCTATGAGTCTCACAAAATTTCTAACAAATATTCGAAAAGAATGTAAAATTCTCATTATAACTAAATTCTTTAAATTTTCTGCTGATCTCCATAATTAATCAACAAGTGAAAGAAAATGTTATCCAGAAACTTTCATACCATCTGTTAGTAGTTAACCAACATCAATCTATTGACGTCACAAGATCTTTTGAAACATAATTGTAAATCACTTAATTGGATTACATCTTGCTTCTCGTACAAGTAAACAAACCGATTCAAACTAAAACTAGTCGAGTCTCAAGAATTCTCGTAGGAAAAATATACATCTTTCTTTTTTATCAGTTATTCTTGAGTCTTCGTTAGTGCATATCTACACAAGTGTAAACATGGATTAGAGTCATTTTATTTAGTAGGATTTCTATTCTTTCAATGTAAATATAATAGAAAAAAGTCAATATTTTTATATTATTTCTTATTAGAAAACTAATTCTCCCTATATGAATCGGAAAAATAACTATTATTTAACTATCTTCATATGATTTTAGCTCCTACTGCATTTATGGTAAAATTACATGAAATATCAGTTGAACCTTATGTTCCACATGCTGTCTTTGTACCATTTATTGGTTTAACATCTCTACGGACAGATTCAGGTAAAGAGAATTTTTCTATATCATAAAATTTTTATTTTTTCTAACCAAAAAAAAAAAAATAAAGGTTTACCACAAGCAAATACATCTTCATCAAATGATAATACTCCTCAAAGTATTCTTATTAATGTTTGTGGTCGTCTTCTTCTATTACAACAAGAACGAGGTGGTTCATCATTAGTTTTACAAAAACCTTCAAAAAAAAATACTTTACAATCAGTTACATTTTTACCACCAGTAATGATTGCTGCATGGGTTGAAAGTATTTGGACAATATCTCAACAAAACTCAACAAATCCATATTTATCAAATGCATTATGGCTTTGTTGTGGATTACATGGAATGAAAGTATGGCTTCCATTATATCGTAAAGTTGATGAACCTATATTTCAATCTCATCGAATTATGCTTACATTTGGTTTAACAATTTATCCGTTGGGTAAATAAATAAATAAATAAATACATAAATATATGTATATATAATTAGATTTATTTATTTTTGAAAATTTAGCTGTTGTTGTGGAAGAAGCTGTTATACTTGGTGCTATGGCTGAATTTGACAATTATAATTCTAAACCGTTTTGCTCGATTACAAAAACCGTATTTATTATTTTCTAGTTTTTTTGTTTAATAGTAAATTATAATTGTTTATTTATATAGACTCAAGTCTTTCTCAATCATGTCTTTCAAGAATTAATTCGAAAAAAGTAAATTCAATTTTTAATATTAATAAAAAATAATTTATTCTTCATATTAAGTCTGGATTTTGATGCATTACAAATAGCTCAAACATGCAAAAGTATTCCACATTTTTCTCATGTTTTGGAATTACTTTTACATAAAGTGCTTGAAGAAGAAGCAACAAGTACTCAACCAATTCCAGGTAAATAAAATAGAGTGACAAAGAATTTCTAGAATAGGAATTTGATTGAAAGAAAGTTCTCGATAACCTGAAATTGGTACATAAGTTATATACTAATGACATGAATAGAAATATAAATAAAGATATAAGCTAATGCCCAAATCAAAAGTGGCTCAACTGATCAACTGACGCCTTTAATTACAAATAATGAAGTCTAATGAAGATCTCTTTGAGAGTAAATTATTTTTTAATTATGATTGTTTTTGTTAAAAAAATTTCGTTTAAAATAAATTGTATAAACCAAGAAACAACAAATCGAATATAACAGACATATTAAATAATCCCTTTTGCTTAAGATGAGTATCGTAGTGAACTAAATTTCCTATCGATTGTATCAGATTTATTCTTATAAACGAGAAAAAAACACTATTGATCAGAAGAAAATGCCATTAAGTGCAACATTAAAAAATTAAAGCAAGGTTTCTTTTTCTTGTGTATGAAAAACATCAAGAATATAAACATAAAGCACTCGCTTCAATATACGCCTTTGGGGCTTCTATTATTGAGAGAGTTACTAATAAAACTTGGCTGTGGGTGTTACCCAATAGAAGATTTATCCACATCATATCGTACGTGATACAATAACCACAGACTTCTGGAGTACCAACCCAATCTTGAGAGTAGCACTGCTTGTTCGACTCCTATCTTAGATAAAAACAGAACATCATATTATAATGCTACGAACTGAAGTATATAACTTTGTTAATCTGTAGTGAAGTTCGAACATCTGTTCCCAGACAAAGTAACGGCTACAAAATACATAATGACCATGATCTCAGACGTTGGTGAAAAATGAAAATGATTTCTAGAGATTATTCTTAATCATGAGTGCTTGACGATCTAGAGAAACATTTTTTATATGCAGATGGCTCCTAACCAAGACTAGTTTAATAGCATCTGCGAAGCTTTGCTCGAAATACTGAAATTGTCTGAACACAATAGAACCCATCTAACTTTTAATATGTCATTTACATTGATCCATTTAGAAGAGACATCTATTTTCCCATTGTTTTAATCTGAGTTTCCTACTTATGAAATAAGTATCATAAGAATAGCAAAGATTTTATTCGTATATTAATAAAATTCTACAAACGATCTTTTCATTTATAATTTAATTGATAATAAACATTCTTAGATCCACTATTACCACGTGTGACTGATTTTATAAAATTATTTCCTCAATTTCTACGTATTGTTTCACATTGTGCACGAAAAACTGAAGTAGCATTATGGCCATGTTTATTTTCAACATCAATTATTGGTGACCCAAAAAAACTGTTTCAAGTAAAATTATTCTGTTCATTTCGTTTTCATCTTTACTAAATTATTCTACTTTTTGTTTTTATTTAGCAATGTTTAACTAATAATAATTTAGAAACAGCCGCATCTTATTTAATTATTATTCAAAATCTTGAAAAAAGTGAAATAAGTCAACAAGTATAAATTAAATTTTATTTTTCTCTATAGAAAATTTCTTTTTATATTTTCATTTAGTTTGCACAAGTTTTACTAGAACATGCTCTTGATCATGGTAAATGGGAATTAGCTACTGATATTCTTCGTTTTATTCGTTCTATTGGTAATCTATAACAATACCGAATTTAAAACAAACAACAACAAAAATTCATTATTTTTTTTTAGATCCACAAGATTTAAATAATGATGAATATATTCGTACAATAAATACTCGATTCCCACCATCAACAACAAGTAATCGTGTATCAAATAGTCTCACACAAAAATCGCCTTTATCACCACATCGTGATACATTAAAATTTACTTATGTTACAAATATGCGACAACGAACATCAAGTGTAGCAAGTACAATAACAAATACATCAACAATAACAACAATACCAGAAGCACCACCATTACCCACATCATTAAACACAACTAAACCAAAAACATCATGGCCATCATCATCAACTGTATTAAATAATAATTCATCAAATGTATCAACAACAAATAGTCCGTTAGAATCTTCAAATAATTCAACAAATGAAACAAGACGAAGAAAAACAAGTTCGTCAGATAATAGATCACCGAGAAAAGAGAGTGATACTCAACAGCAACAACAATTACAATCACATGATTCATTTGATAGTTCATTACCACAATCGTCAATAACTCCATCATCAATTCATTTTATTCAACGGACATTAAATCAACATGCATTAAAAGCGATAAGTAAAGGTCGTTTAAGACATTTAGGTTATATGGCAGCTAATATAGGTGATTTTGATCTTCTTAATTGGCTTAAAAGTCATAAGTATGCAAAAATATTATTTATTTATTAATTTAATTTTTCAATTAAATTATTGTTTGTTTTTCTAGACATGAACCAGAATTAATTATTTCAAATTATCCCGAAACACTTAAAGCACTTCATATGGAATTCAATTGGCCATTTCCTGTTTTAGTTTCACCAAATGTTTATTTCAATCCGATTTATCGTTAGTTTATATTTCATTATTTCAAAAACTAATTTTTGTTTTTAAGGAGATAAAGATTCAGTTGCATCAAGTACGGATAATAATGGACATCATTCAGATTCAGGTCTTGGACCAAATGATCGAAATGGTGATCATGGTATTATATTGAAATTTTCAACAACAAAAATAAATATTAATAATAATTAATTATTATTATTTTAGATGAGAAATATTCAAGACAAATATCGCGTACAACGTCAAAAGAAGAAATGAATGTAGATTTAACACCAAAAAAACAAAGAGATATTGGTTAGTAATCATAATTTTAAAAAATATGTTAATACCAATAGAACAGTTTATTATGAAGACAATTTTCTCATGTTGCATTTTCTATTCTGTAGCTTGATATTTATGTATTCATTGTCGAAGATTTTTCTGAAGGAATTAGAGGGAAAGTGTCAACAGAGCAATATACCAAACTTTTCATGATATCTTTTCAACTCATTCAATTTTCTTTTTTTGATTTTCAATTTAACAATACCCTAAATATTTCCTTTTTGACAGCAAAAAATTCGAACTTATCTCTATTGCACACATACTTTTAATACTCTATCAGAGAACGATCTAAAGAAGAGACGTATTGAGAACCTTAATTTTAATGAGCAAGTCATTTTTACTTTCTAGAATATTCTATGTATCATTCTATTAAATCGTAAAATTTGTTAAGCTTAATATAGATTTTTTGCATTTGCATAGTGTATTATTTTGCACTATAATGACAAAAAAAGCTCTTCATGTTTTTATCGTGTTCTCTTTTTTTTTCTAGTGGAGACATTAAGTTTAACATCTGAAGCAAGCTCTATGCCAATGGATAATGATATTGATGAGTTGCTCAATAATCATGATATTGAAAGTCTTAGCCAAGAATTAGCAAACCGTGGTCCACAATTATGTGAAAAACAAATACGGTACAAAAATAAATAAATATTTAAAAATATCCTAAATAATATTTATTATTTATAATAGATATCTTTATGATATATTTTTAATGGCTGATTGTTATGATTGGGCATTTCTTTTTTCACTTATACTTAAAAGTCAAGCAATGATTACTCAAGTTATCAATGCTATTCGAATACAAGATTTATCTACACAAATGTTTGCTTTACAGCGTGGTCTTGCTGAATTAGAAACATGGGCAGATAGTGAATGGTTTGTTGTTAGATGTTTTTTCTCATATCATTTCGTTTTTGAATTCTATATTTCTAGTCCTGAATATAAGTCGTTATTATTATTTGTACGTAATCAAGCGCAAACATTAATTAATCAACGTCGAACAAATCTTTCGTCTTCTCAGTCAGTTCCAACAAAAAAACTAGTACAATCAGATCAAGGTACATATTATTTTCTTTTTCAATCAACGAGTTTTAAATAATTATATATCTAGATGATGAATTATTATCATTAAAACAAACACATACAAATGACAATCAATCTGAAACATCACGAAGAACACTTTCTTCACGTAATCGTACAAGTTCAGCTACATATTCCAATCAACCAACATATACATTTGAATCATTGTCTATCAATACACAAGACACGAACAATAAAAATAGTCGTGATACATCACCATCTTTACGTACACGTCGTTTTAGTGATGATGCTGTTTTTCCTTCTTCAGCATCATCAGAGGTTGTTGAACCATCACTTTTTTCACCTGGTTCAGTTCGTGCACGAACTATTAGTTCAATTCAAGAAGATAAAAATTTACCATCATTAGGAAAAAGACAAAGTTCGGTTTCAACACCACCAGCTGATCATCCACCACCTCCTCTATCACCATCAAAACGTCTTGATATTCGTTTAAGTTCTGGTAAAACAGTTAATACAAGTGATTTTATTCATACAGATCATGAACATTCATCATCTGCTAATCATCTTATTAATCCACATATTGAAGTATCTCATCATCAACAACAACAAAATCAATTATCAAATGAAACAGCACGAAATAAGCTTTTACAATCTGTTTATGTTAATAATACAAATACGAATATTCCTTCTCTATCAGAATCGTTAACTAATGGTACAAATTATCATACTCATGCTAGTGAATCGTCCTCCAATTGTGTTCTTTCATAAAGAAAAAAGAACAAATTTTTTGTTGTGAAATAAAAAGACAATGAGCACACGTACACATCTAATAAGAAATTGTCAGAGATGTGTTTTTCTGTGTGTGTCTTAATCTTAATGTGCAATATAATTTTTCTTTTTTTCGTTTTATTTTTCGTTTGTCACGATCTGAGTGCACTTTTTTTTTGAATTATCTACCTTACGCTTTATGACACACATTCACAAATGGGTTAGTTTACTGAACGAGTGAAAAATTTATATGTGAGTTTGTGTTTTTCTTGATTTATATTTAAAGAAAAAAAATTTCTGTACAAAATACAGTAAGAAAATCTTTTCATTTTCTTGCTTTTTGTTGTTGTTCAAGGATTCATTGATTGGTATAAGTATCATCCATGTGCCATTCAATATCTATTGTTACATTTACTTTATTATTACATAGTCTATTTTAGTAAGGCTTAAAAAATATAATTTAGAAGTTTTAGTTATGACTATAAGGAAATATTGTTATAAGTTTAAAATCGAATAATTTTATTCTTACTTCAGAACTTCAAAAATATACGACTGTTAACCAGATTATAATAAATCAGCTATTTTTTTCTGTTTCTTAAAATCATGTGTAGTGAATAGAGTCCGTTTCATGTTCTTTTGAAGATTTCAATCAAGTAGATTATTATTGCATCATTGTGTAAGCAATTGTTTTGACGTAATTCTATGTACAGTAGAGGAATGGCGATGTTTCATGAATGCAACTATGCTTTTCTTTCACATAAAAAGATAAGATCTTGAATAAAAATCAGCACAAAACAAAATTTCTTCTGTAATTCAGAAAAAACACGAAATTATTTTATTTTTGCCAAATTCATAATATTTGAATCAGCTAGTATAAGAATATGGAAAATGTTTAGAGTCATTTTTGAAATTACTTCATGTTGGATTTTAGTTTTGCTGTGACACAGAAAAAACTGTCTTTTTTTGACTCATTGTTCACTTGAAATGGCACTGAAATGTTGACACTATTTCCTACCAGGACAGCGATTTCTTCCTAGTTGACTCTCCTTAACTGCTACAAAACGAGTAAATATTTGACCAACATGGGTTGGAAGTTTCTATGCCATCAGCAACTTTGTGAATCAGATTGAAACACATTCTTTTTCGAAGAATCACGCACATTGCAATTACGGTTAGCTTTTTATACTTCATATTTCTTCTCGCTACGAAATACAACGCAAGAAAACTACGCCTACAATATACACGGCTATTTTACTCTACGAAGTAAGGTGCGGGGAATTCGAAAAGTTCACGCATGATTAGATATTTTTGAAAAGTACATCATTGGATAGAGCTCGAGGAGTAGATTCCGAATATCTACTTGAAATCGAATTTTGATCAAGTTTTGACTGAGAAATCTTGAAAATACTAAGCAGCGGCCAAAAAGTGAACTTTTCACACTTTTCTAGAAAACTGAAGATTTCATCCTGAAACTTTGTTCAAAACTCAACTTTAATTACATATTCGGATTCAGCATGAAAAACTGAGTATATCCAAGTGATCGAGAAGTAGGTTTCCTTAAAACCTTGAATTAAGGAATTTTTCTAACAGAGGAAGGACGAATGATAACACCTCTCCGCCCCAAGTCCTTCAAGTCTTTTGTTTTAAGAGCTTTCTTGGACTATTATGCATCATTCGAACCGCCAATCGAAGACGAACAAAGTTACGCATGCACAAAAAATAAAAGTGTTTCCTCGTTGAGAAAAGTTAATTTTACTGAAATAAAGTGTTATACTCTATATACATATTTTACGTTTTCGTATAAAATCAATCCAAACTTCGTTCTAACATCAATCTATACGTAAAAAATGGCGTAGAATTCAACGGGCATACTTACTAACATGCAGTTACCATATTTGTCTCAGAAAACTAGCGAGTTTTTTTAGAAATGTGCATTTCTTCGCCATACAACGCTGTTGTTTTATTGCTAATCGTTGTGTGTTGATCCTCTCCGGCACGTAGAGCCGAATGCACATCGGAGAAGTCACCTAGTTCTTTTTTTTAAAGATTTTGAGAGTTTTCTATCCCTATTTTTGGATTTTGAAGTTTTATGTTTTTTTGTGGGTTTTAAAGTATTATTTCTTTTTGTTTTTCAGAAAAGGAAAAAGTTTTAAGAAATGCTAGACCTATGAAAGTTTACTGTTTGAAATTTTTCGATGAGAAGCAACATCTGAACGACACAGATGACTAAAGAAGAGTTTGAGAACCTCTTCATACGATTGACCTTGACGACTATATGCATGGAGAGAACACCAGAAGCGACGGAACAGTTTCATTTGTATTTTGCGCTCTTCGAAACTGGCTCGAGATTCGGGAATGAGACGAAGCATTGTTGAAAAAGTTTGATCACTATATGCTCTTATATATCTCTTCATATCACACCACAGACCTTCAATACTATTTAATTCACAATGAAATTTCGGACAGAAAATAACTTTGACATGATATTTCTTAGCTAATAACTCGAGTTTCGAGAGGTTTTGAAAGGCTGAATGAGTAGAGAGACGAGTTCGAATTTCTGGCAGTTTCATAGATGGTGAAATAGGTACTTTCAGATCTCTGGCTAATTCGACAAGTCCTTTCGAAAGACCCTTGTGCTGACCCTTTGAAAAGTAACATGAGACAGAGACAAGTTGTCCATTATCATCAGTGTACTCGATTGAATCAACAGAACACTTTGTACCAATGCCTTTGCTGAAATCATTGATACTATAGCTTTTAGCAGAATGTGTTTTCGCATTGTCCACAATAATCTCGACAATATGATCTTTAAAAGCCTCTTTAAATGGAAGAAGCATGAATAACCGTTCGAATTGGGCTAAAATCGTTTCGTTATTGAAATATGCCTCCTGGCCGACATTGATACCCGCCGTGGCTGAGTTGTTGAAATAACTCAAACCACTAGGAGCAGAAAGGGAGGGAAACTTTTCAACAGCATTATGAAACTCGGCATCGGAAAGAGAAAAGAAAGGTCCACTCGGGTGCTGAACAAGGAAGTCAGAGATCATATGTGAACGACCTCGACCTTTCGAGAAGAAAGGTGTATGATCTTCCATTATCCAACGCTTTGCTGAAACCTCCCCGCTCTTGAAGGTTGACTCATCGTGAAAGATGAGAATACGAGGATTATGAGTAGGACTTATCCATTTTGGCTGATCACCATCACTAATAGTATAATATTCATCTTTACGTTGAAGAAAATAAGAAATAAACTCATTTCGATGAATAACGACATCGGCACGCTCGTGACCTTCGAAATAGGGTCTGGCACTGTTGGGCTCAAAACGAGCTCCCCAACGACGAAGATCAAGCCTACAAGATTTCTCGAAACGAATGAGATCATCACCAGTTTTAACAGTTTGTGTTAACTCGTAGAACTTTTCATCTACAAATTTGGCCAAATCACCGACGGTGAAACTTGCATTTTTCCTGGAACATCCCTCGATAGCAAAAGCTTTAGCTTCAACTTCCAAACCAGGATAGTCATCGTAGAAAGAGGGAAACATTTTTCCACCCCGACCATCAGCAGTAAATGTATCGAAATCACCACAAATGAACACTTCCGACCATTTATGCGCATGAACACGTCGAAAAGCACCGATTTTCTCAAGAACATCATCGGTAAATCGACAGCTTTGACCTGTAATACGTAACAACGTATACAACAAGACAGATAAACGACGAGATCCACAATCAGCCTTGCATAATTCGAATAAATCGCCTATGATCAAGTAATCCAATTTTTTTAGAAAACCATCATTCTCATCAACTATTGCATCAAAAATATCATCAACCTCCTCCACATCCATTTCACTTGATTCTTCTTGAACCCATCGGCAAGAGGCAGCGGCACTAGTCTGAGATTTTCTTTGTGGTGGATGAGGCATTGTTGTGTTAATAAAAGGAATTGAAAAAAGGAAAGATTACAGACAACGTGTTTTCAAGGATCGTTGTCAAAACAGTAAAAAGTATGAAATGAGCAGTCAAATTTTCATAGTGAAAAAAGATCTATGAGGTATCCTACTGTCCCAACACGTTCAATATTGGTAACTACGTGTTAGTAAGTATACCCGTTGAATTCTACGCCATTTTTTACGTATAGATTGATGTTAGAACGAAGTTTGGATTGATTTTATACGAAAACGTAAAATATGTATATAGAGCAAGGGGGAAACATCGTACTTTTGTACTTTCGTACTTTAATGTACTTTAATGTACTTTAAAGTACTTTAATGTACTTTAATGTACTATAATGTACTTTAACGTACTTTAATGTACTTTAACGTACTTCATGTACTTTAAAGTACTTCATTGTAAGGGAGCGGGATTTTCGGGAAAATAACTATTTATAATAAAGGTTGACGAAAGTAAATCGGGGTCTGGGAATCCGAATCTGTAATCGGTTTCTCAAAATTTTGCAGTGGATTTTTGGGCTAAGGAAGAAGTATTTTCGGGAAATAACGATTTTCTATAAAGNATTATTTACAGTGCTCCTGAGATGACATCTTGACGACGTACTGCTGAATTGGTTACTCCTAAGAAAAAGATTGAAGCTCATTTTCATGAAAAGAAAGTTAGCTTCGGCCATTCGATCCCGCCGTCCAGACAAATATTTATTAGATCTAAGATTAGCTAAATGAATTCCTCAATAGTAACTTGAACAGCTATGTATTAATCCAAATGAAGTTGACTTAACTCTTTTATATTATCTACCCAAATTTTATGATACAGTATTGTTAAATCTACAGTAAATTCAAACAATTTTTGTCTCTTTTCCGTAAAAATGATTGTTATTCTATTTCAATTTCAAACCTTATTCTTTCTTCTAAGATTGATTTCCAATTGTTTCAGACTTTAGTTTTCTGCTTTGTTATTCTTGTTTGTACTTATTTATGTAATATAGAGCTGTGATGAATGCTGAAATATTTTAATAAATAAAACGAAACACGTCGGTGCCATCAGCTCTGCATTTCTTTAATTATTTTTATTCGAGCACATTTACTTATTATTCTATTATTAGTTAATTTCTCACTTAATCGATTGCTGAAAAGCAAGAGTGGAGACTAGCATATTGAACTTGTCTCTTCCGTATGAGTTAGGGCAGTATGTTTCTCAATTGATTTACGCACATATACACCCACCCTCGTCGTTATTGACGTCAAAATTCATATATTATTTTACGACAAACCGATCAAGTCAAGTATTTCATATAGATGATGCGGTTGATTATCGTGAAAAAATTCTTCAATATATGCAGCAAAGATAAACTTATGAAGAAATTACGTCGAGTAGTTTTCCATCAACTGCTGAATTACAACAATTTACTTCTTTACTTAATCGTCTTCATTACGAAGAAAAAACAATATGAAATAATGTATCCAAAAGAAGATGAAATTAAATTAGATCATCCTCATTTTCTACCAAAACCACATTAAGTATGTGTTTTATTCGGAAAAGGATATTATTGAGTTTTACCTCACTATGATTTATTACAGGTTTATACAACCATTAGAATCTATACTTGTTTTTATGCGTGCATCAGCAAACAAAGTTTTAAAACTTCTCAATCAGTTTCTTCATCCTATGTTTAACTGTATTGCAAATAAAGCTTTACGAATAGTATGAGTATTATAAAATTATAAGAGAAATATCAACACTAAGATTGTTTATCTTCAACAACAAAATCTATTATAGTTGATGTGAAAAATATTTATAGAATGATACCAAGAGATAGAGCATTTGACGCCTTAAGACAATTTTGCTCTAAACATACAAAAGAACACAGCATCGGATATTCATGTATTAATACAACGCTTCGATTATCACGGTTTTTTTACAAATATCAACTTTTTTGTTTTTGATAATTAATAATTATAAATAAACTCGTGATGGTAATATGAGATCAGCCTTTATTATAATATTAGCGAATATATACATGTATGAAAGGAAACAAACATTGATTCAATATCAACATGATCGAAATAAACTTTATGGCTGATATAGTATTCTAAAAGCCTAAAAACGATTGATTTCTAATTATTTTACATCCTTTAGATATTTTTATGATATTTTAATGACTGCCAATGAATCAACCGATGCCATAAAAGAATTATTTCATGATGCATAAAAGAAAGAATCTGAATATTCATATTAATTCTACTATTCATAAATCAGTGGAATTTCTTTTCTGTTTTCATTCAAAATATTTAAGAACCATTAAAAACATTCATCTGCAATATTTCAGCTGGTAGGCCATGTCTAATATCGTTTATTTTATCCAGCTATAAAAGATATTGGACAGAATACTTGAAAAAAAGATCTTAATTATTGATTATAACAAACATATGTTTTTTATTATTTTAATTATTGATTCATAAGGTAGAGAAAAAACATTACGCTATATATTATTATGAACTTTATACTCATACGTTTTTTTTTCATATCGATAAAGATTTTTTTGAGAAAATCTACTTTTCTGCATTTGATTTGTAGGTATATAAAAAATTTTCTCAATTGTTGCAACATCTATGAATTGTATTGTTACTATAGATTATTGTTCGTTTGATCATTTATCTTCGTTATTCTGACCATACTAGGAGACCTACACCGAAGCTAATGTCAGAGTCAACTAAATGTTTCATTAATAAATCAGATTTAGCACAAGAGACTGCTCGAATTGGAAGTTTTATTCCTTGATATTTACAATACAAATTGATATGTTTTCGGAATTCAATTAGTGTCCCTTCAAAGATTACGTCTATGAGAAGAAGTCAGAGTCAACTTTGATTCCGTCTTTTCTTCATCTTGTTAAGGCCCTAAATAGGCGTAAATCAAGTTTAAAAAATACCTCAGTTTGTACAATGGATATTAAAGAATGAAAATCACCATTCAATAAAACCTCTATTGTTCAACATAATTTACTGATAGACAATTTAGAGAGATTTAATCGCTTCTAAAAATGACTTCGATGTGGATCTCTAGATCATACCCATATTTTTGTTGTGCAACTTTTTTTTTTATCAATAAGATAATAAAAAGTAATCAATGAAGATAATCGTACATAATTTTGCTTAGAGGCTTATTATGTACAGTTGTATTCCAAGAGTTTGCTAGAGAAAATAAATGTTGAATAAAAAAATTATATTTTTCGTAAAACTTTTCTCAAGTGTTTTTAAAAAATTGTTCAAAAAATTGATATACGATTTTCTACAGTCGAATCAAAAAGTAAGTTATAGCTTTGGCATGAAACAATCTTACATCAAAATATCGATATAATTAATTGATGAAGAATATTAATAATGATCTTCAGATTATGCAATTCGATATAAAACAGATCAATCATTTTCAAAATCATAGTTTGAAATTTATGCGAAGGAATTTGAAATTGAAAAAATAAAAACTGAAGAAACTCTTAATTCTTTGTAATGATCAAGCTCAAGAAATACAAGCTGTTTCCGATTGGAAAACTCGAGAAAATAGTAGGAACTTAGAAACAAGAATCCGTTTGTTGGCTCTGGTGGATTCGGACCGAAGCTAAGAAATCCGACCATTAGATTCGATCACCAGATTCATGCTTTCAAGTTTCCTAGCATTTTGCACTAGTTTCTCAATCGAAAACGGCAGTAGCCTGTCGTAAAATCATTAGCATAGAGAGTAAGAATTTAGCAATAGGTGAAAAAAAAACACTTATTTATTCATAAACAGAACCATTGGGTATAACACCAATTAAAGTTTTTTCTCGTAGTTCATCAAGATAATGTTCATATAACCGTACATCTTCATGATTAGATCCAAATGAATGACGAGCAATATTAGCAGCTTTTGATGCATATTCAATAGCATTTTTATATTGTTGTAAACCATCAAATACCATCGCAATATTATAATTAGTTAATGCTAATATTGAATGATTTGGTGAAAGATATTTCTTTTGAATTTTAAGTGTTTTTTCATAATACGATAATGCTGATGTATAATCTTGAATTCGATAAAAAACTTCACCAATTATATTATATGTCTTGGCTATTGATAAATATTGACGTGGAAAATGTTTAAGTTCATTTTCTAAAGCTGATTGATAATTTTGAATAGCTTCAACAAAGCTTTCTTTTTCATTATAAATTTCAGCAATATGATAATAAAGAGAAGCTATCTGTAAATAATCGATTTTTGATGCATGCAGTGCAATATGTAATGCACATTTTAAATTTTTTATTGCTTCATTTAAATTATTTTGCCTATGAAGAAGAATACCATTATTAAAGTATTTTGAATAAAGACTAGAATCATTTTGTGATAAATTAATTGAAGAATTTTTTAATGATGTTTTAAAATATAAGAGTGAATCAATTAAATTATTTTTTTTATTATAAATAAATCCAAGTTGTTCATTTAATATAGTTAATTGTTCTGAATTATTAATTAAATTTGATTCAAGTAATGTTTTATATAATTCTTCAGCTTTATCTAATTGATTAATTTGAATAAAATAAAGACCTAATTGTAGCCATGAAGTTTGTCCTTCAATATATTTTATCGATTGAAGATAATTGTTTAATTGCTCATTATCATTATTAATTAAGATTAAATTTATTTGCCAAATTTTCTCTTCAATTTGTTTTATTTTACTAATACGAAATAAAGAATAAATAGAAAATAATATTTCATTTTCAGAATTTAAATAATAACTTAAATTTTCTAATGAAATATATTTAATTGATGAATTTATTTTCATTCGAAATAAAACACCGAATAAATTAGGATTATTTTTTGCTGAACGTGCAAAACTTAATGATATTTGTCGATCAATATTTGTCCAAAGAAAACTATTAAATGAAAGAAAACCATTCTTATTATTTTTTAATATTTCTAATTCATTTTCTAATATTCCTTGTCCTCGATAAACAATCATTTCATCTTGATTATTCATTTCATCATATGATCGATTAATTTGTTGATGAAGATCACGAATAAAGAAACCGATTTTAATAAGATGTTCTACATTTTGTTTACGAAACGCTTTATTAATTGCTAAATAAAGAAAACATTTTCTTGTATACCACCAAATAGCTCTTGAAGGAATATAATATTCTTTGAATTCATTAATAATATTCGATTTATTGCAATATTGCTCACGAGCGAAATTAATAAAATTTCTTTTAGATTTCTCATCATATTCAATTTCATAAAGAAGAATTTTTTTCATTAAATATTGAATAATAATTGATGATGAATTAAGTATTTCAATTGGTATATTATCTTTTTCTGATAGATAAAGTTTATGTTTAAGTTTTTTACATATCGGTTCAATATTAGTAAATATACCTTGTATTTTTCTAAATTGTTTTATCCATGATTCATCTTTTAATCTATCATTCGAAATAACATAAATTGCAAGAAGTTGAGATATGTGATGAATATTGGAAACAACTTTTTTAGCAAATAAATCAGATACAATTAAAAATAAATTTTCTTCTTTGATACGAAGTATAAATACAAAAAATTCATCGATATCGATAAATAATTGAAAAGAATTAAAACTATGACGAACTTGTTCAATTGACTTTTTATTTTCATCAATATTTGTAGTTAACCAAACGACAATATAATTTTCGATTATTGGAGTTTTACAATACTGTAGTAATGTATCTGATGATTCTTGTGTAACACATTTTATAGATGTTGATGTTAATTTATCTGCGTTAATTTTACTTGGTACATCTGTTATAATCTGAGGATAATGTCTATGTAATGAGTCTGTGTTTGTATAAGATACCAAAGTAGGTAATATATCTGAACGATTCTGTGAGAGTAGAGGATAAGACTTGCAACATGCACTTCCCATAATGTAGATTTTAAAGGATGTCGCTCTAGAAAAATTGAGTTAATTGTGATAGAAGTTCTTTTTTTTCTTTCTTTTGAATGTTTTGTTGTAAAATATTCTTATGTTTTATCATCATAAAAAATTCAATGAGAAAATGATAAACAAACTCAACTTTAATGTTAAAGATAGAACAAGAATTATCTTTTGCACTCGAAACAATATCTTACATAATCTTACATTTATACTTAAGAACAGGTTATATTTTGTTTTATTTTGATTGTATGCTATTATGTAAATATAATCAAATTTAATCTTTTGATATAACAAATTTGTATGAAGAGATAAATATTAAATATTAATAATAAAGGGAAAACTTTTTGTACTGATGTAACCGAACTGTATTTTTGTTTTTTTTTAGTTTGATTACAAAAAAACAGGCTTTGAGATTAGATTGAGTGAATTTATGTACTCTCTTTAGTACATTGTTAATATTTTGTTGATTAATTATTTTAATTATAAACATCAATAAAAAAATTTCTTCTCTTGTCTTTTTTTGCAAATATTTTTTTGGAAACTATCAATAATTATTCGATTATCAAATTTTGATGATTCTTTTTTTTCAATAGTAACGGCTTAAAAGTGGAGTTATGTAAAGATGATTTCTTTTCGGTTTTCAATTTTTCTATTAAGTAAATATCAAACATCTATCTTCTTATTAGTATTTTAAATGCACATATATATTTCAATGATACAATAATTTATTTAATTAAAAACTATATTTAATAATTCATTTTCTACAAAATTGTTTATGAATTGATACCGTCTACTAGACGCGAAAACAAGTCAACGAAAACAAAAGATCAATATTTGATTGATCTGACTATTCATGATGCTATCATATATACATGATACTATTTCATAGAATTTCATAAAAATTCGTTATTAATAAATACCTATGTTTCTTTCATTTATCGATGATCAAAGCATATATCTCAAATTTCTCTTGTTCTATGGTTTTTATTAGTTCATATCAGCACATGTGAATGATAAAGAAAATAAAGTGATGGTTAGTATACATTTCTCCGAAATTTGGAGATCTTCTTTTCGATGACCGACGCTATTGGTAATATTCTGAGATAATATAAGGTGCGCGTAATGCAAAATTTCAGCAGTTTTATTTTTTCATTCATTCATATATGGTTTGATAGAGTTCGACGAGTTGATCACGAATATATAGTTTTTATTTCGATCACATCACTTTTTGCTAGAAAAAAAAAACTGAAAGACTATGATGAGGAAAAATGTCACTTTGCTAAATACGAATTAGGTTTTTTTGACAGAAATTGTAAAATTTCGATTATTTTACTTTCTTAAACTTTGTGAAAATATTGTATTCTGATTCAGCATTCAAAACTGAGTAAAATAATGTTATTTAATTGGATTTTTAGTGAAAAATGTAAAAA
>CAJNSZ010000021.1:735332-751933 GCA_905329745.1 Rotaria sp. Silwood2
ACATTAGGACAATTTTTATTTCCACTCTGTATTAATAGCGTTGAGGTTCTTTAAACTTGATTGAATTCAAGTAGTCATTAAAGACTTTAGACCAAGTATTTAGATGAATTCTATCAGAAGAGATATGCATGCTAACGTTAGAATCTAAACTGTTCCTGAATATTTGTTAGGACACAACTTCTCGTCGTCACACACGTAATGCAGAATTTTCCTGCCAGTAGAATCAAATTTACTCGAATTGTACATAAATCTAATATGTTCGTATAATATCGATTTAATCGGAAAGAAGAACCATGGTGGATGTATATTTTGAATTCGATCAAGGCAAGATGACTCATCACAAATCTTTGAACAATCAATACAGTTTGTTATAAATCTTAAATTAAAACCAAAGATTATGCAAATTACGGATAAATGACACTCGAACATTGATGTATTGTCAATATTGGTATCCGAAAAAAAAATGCACTTAAAAGAGTAACTGGTTGCTTCCAACACATGTTTCTATTCATCGGAATATTACTTCTTTGACATTTATCATCATCGTCACAAAAAAAACGTGATGAACAATAAGCATGTTCTTCGCACTTAAAACTCGAATCTATCAGACAATTGAAACTATGACTGATGAGAGATTATTGATTGGCCATTGGGGAGAACAATTCAGCTGATTTACACGTATGCATATATATGAGATAATGACTTGATGAAATTTCTAATGTTGTATAAAGTGTTTTTTGCTTCTTGTAAAATGTGAAAGTATTTTAGAGTGTGGAATGAATATATAAAAATCTGTTTAAGTATCATAATGTTTCCAAATTCTATGTAAAAGATTTTTATCATATGACAGAAAAAAAAATCAATTAATTTTAAAAAAATGTCAAATTCAAGACATCAGATGATTATTATTATTATGATTGTTTTTATTGATACAGAAAACAAAACCAGAATTATTTAATATTCGCCACTATTTTGACATTATTCAACATCTTCAATCTTTCTCTTTCGAACAAAGAACGACTTTTTACGAATACACATGAGATTGACGACCTATTGAAAAAATACATATAGATCACAATAGACTATTGTGTATTATGATTGCGTAACATTTTCTATTTAACGCCTTTCTGATATTATTTCATCTTGGACTTTTGTTAGATTTTATTACTAATTGTTTTCATGCATCTTGGACGAATGTTATCAAGAAAATGATCTTTTATTTTTTTACCCTCTTTCGTTCTGTTAATATTTATCTATCCATATGGTAAAATCAAAACATTTTACTGATTCGCGCCAAATAAACCAAATAGACGAAGGATATTGATGTCGACGCCTGGACGTAAACGTGTTCAACCAATTTTGACCGAAGATGATGATGATGATGATAATACGGAATTCACTAGTAATGAAATTCTTGTTTCTTCATCATCATCATCGTTATCTAATATTAATATACAAGATATTACACCTTCTCTTTCAACATCAATCGATACACAACAATCAATTAAAAAAAATCGTTATGTTGCATTAAATTTTGATGAATTATCTCATATAAGAAATGTTCAAACAAATAGTGAATTTGCAACATTACTTTATGATTTTAATTTATATAAAAATGTTGTTAATGGTCATATATGTTTTTCATGTCGAAAAGTAAAATTTTCTCTATTACAACAAGGTTTTCGTTGTGCAATATGTTTACAACGTATTTGTTCAAAATGTCAACGTAAAATAATTTCTCGTCATGATAATATTTGTTTTGTTTCATTAAATTTATTACGACGTTCATCAACAACAATACCAACTTCATTTACAAATAATATGATAATAAAACCAAATGAAAGAACTAATTCCGAATCATCCTCATCATCGTTATCAACAACAACAAATAAACGTACAAAATTAGATAAGAAAAAAATTTCAAATACACGTTTTACATGTTGTATTGATTGTTTCATATTGTTTGATCCATCATCAATTGTATAAAATAAAAAAACAAAATCAATCAAATTTGTTCAATAGATGTCATTAAACGACAAAAAATAATTAAATAAAAATTTTTTCAAAATAATATTTTCTAATAAAAAAAAGAATATTTCGTACAATATAAAAAGTTTTTAAATATATGCTTTACTATCATTTAAAGTCTATTGAAGAACTTCGGTTGCTTAGAAATCAAACTTGTAAATACATCTACAATGGTATTAGATACATTTATACAATTTCATTTTCTGTGTTGATCAAATTCATACACAGTATTATGGCCGATATACAGGTAATGTCTTTTTTTTTTGCAGTTAATTTGAATTTATTTGTCTTGTATTCGTATTACGTAATCATTATAACAGAATCGACTTGGTCTTCGTGGTGAAGGTACCAAAGGCAAGGGTACACATGACTCAGCGAAATTCTTACCTCAATTACCCGAAATACGCGTTAAGCCACAATGGACAACTCCTCGAGCACCATTATTTGTTCCCGGAAAGAATAAACTTAATGAAGTAGCAACAGAAAACGAACGATTTCTACAAGAACTTGTTGAACGTATGTTTGTTTGTTGTTAAGAGAAACAAAACAAAAAAAAAGTATTGATTTCGACATATAAGATATTTATTTGAAATTATTTTCTCATGTAAATAATATTTCTAACACATATCATCAAACGGATTAGAAAGAAAAGAATAAAATCAATAAGTAATATTGGTTGTCAAGAACATATCAAATAAAATAAAACAAAATGGAAGAATACTTAAATTTCATAATGCAATAATAGAAATTTCTATATTCTTATTCTATTAGGCGATCCAAAACGAAAACGACTTCAAGGACCTGTTCGTAGTCCTGATGCGAAAGCACTTGAAGCTGTACATCGTAAAACGGTCGATTCAAAAAAACAACGTGAAGATTTTCGTAAAGCTCTTGTTGACATTGTTACGTAAGACAAGAATACAAAAAAAAGACCCACTGTTAATAGAAAAAAAAAAAAATCTGTGTTTTTTGTCTTATTTTTTAAAGAAATGCAGATAATGATGGTGGAAATGATTTAAATAATTTATATCTAAATGGAAATGATAATACACCAGGTGTATCTGATATGCCAACATCGGTTGAAAAAGATATTTTAGTAAGAATATTCATGTTTTCTTTTTCTCTATTAGAATAATATTTTTATTTTATTTATAGCGTTATCATTTCTATGTTCATAATGGTATTGATACAGAATATGTTGCTGAATTAGATGATCATCGTATAAATGATACACTTTCACGTCTTCCACATGATTTACGACATAGTTGGGAACCACTTGTTAATTCCCTTACAGATGAAATGAAAGAAGATTATTTATTAAGTGTTAAAAAAGCAATTGGTAAATAGAGAACGAAAAAAAAAAAAAAAAAAAAAAATTTGAAATAATAATAAATTTTTGTTTTTGTCACTATTTTTTTTTTAAATAGTTGATTTTGTTCTTCACGATCCACGTGAAACAGAAGAAAAAGTTAAAGAAGAAACTCTTCCACATCGTCAAGAAATAGCTGTTCTACCTAAACCATGGCATGGAACATTTGTTCAAGCAACAAAATTTATTGAAAAAAATCTTCATTCAATTAATCCAGCTATGGCACAAGTTTTATCAATGTGGCATAAAAATATATTCAAGTGAATTAATATTTAAAAAAAAATAAAACTAATTTTTTTTTTTCAAATAGGAAATTAAAAGTTATCGATTGTGATGAATTTCGTGAACGAAATGATGCTATTGAACTGTCAAATTTTCATTCAACTTGTAAACGACATATGGATTCAGCAAGAGAACAATTAGCTAAACGGTAATTAATAGTTTTTTTTTGTAAAATAATTTTTAATTTGTTTTCTATAAATAGATGGATTAGTGATATTCAAACTATATTTTATCAAGGTCATAAACGTGGTATTGTTCCAAGTCAAGATGATCCTAAATTTCGTTCATTTTTTAATACGGTTGCAACATTAATGACACAATGTTTGCAAGATATAACATTATATACAATTGAAGATTATACAAATTTACTTATAACACCACCAGAATCAATTAGAAATTATGAACATAGTGGTATGACGATTTAATTCATAAAAAAAAAAAAAACTTGTGAATTCTTTTGTCTATTGTTTAGGTTTTATTGTTAATATGTTTTTAAGTGAAGATGAAATTAAATTTGAACCATCATATACAGATTTTGAAACAGTTTTTCTTTCAATGTATGATTTAATTATCGCTAGATGTACAAATTTACCAAGAATTGAAGCAAAATTATTTTCTGATCGTTCTACCGTATGTTTCTTTCTTTGTTGTTTTTTTTTTTCAAATTTTTCAATTAAAATTTTCTATGTTAGAATCATGGTGACAGTCAATATTTAATACCTGTTATACTTCCATCAATACTTGAATCACATAAAGCACGTATACGTGAAATGTTACGTACAGAATTTGAAGGACCACGTGAACATGCTGCAACATTTGAACAATATGCTGTTTTAATAACAAAACAGGTTTGAATTTATTGAAGAAAAATTTTTATTTGACATTTTTTTTTTTTGTTTTCGTTTAGGCTGATACTGATGTTGAACAATTTTTAAATCAAGAACGTTCATTTAATGATTATGTACAAGAAGTACGAAAATATAAAGGAAAAATTGAAGACATAACATATAATTTGGAAAAAGTTGTTCGTCGTGGAATGTTTGAAATTCATTGTAATGATTTAATACGTTCATTAGCGAAACGAGCAGAAGCTTGTATGAATCGTTTACTTGAACGAATGGTTAAAGATCATCGAGACTCGGGTGAAGAGTAAGTTTTTTTTCTTTCTTTTAACATTTAAATCGAATTTAAACTTATCAATTGTACATCGATAGTAAACATTCATATGCTACATATTAGACTTATATCTAAAGCCAATGACAAAAGAACAGCTCCATGCATAGAAGAATACATTAGTTTATAAGACAAAAATATTTGAAAGATTATGTCAGAAATAGAATAATAAGAAGTTCGCGCATCAAATCAATGGATAGACTTTTGTTTTAGTAAATTTAAAGCACGCTAAAAAGAACAGGAATGTTTTGCGGGGAAGGACTGATTCCTCAATAAAGGCGACAGCGTTAGGATTGTTGATCAGAGAGGCTCAATCATTCTGTGGAACTACTTTTAGCAGTAACTTTCAAAATTTTCCAGGGAGCTCCATACCCCTGTAGCGTCATCACCATTTGAATAGGCTCTAGCATTCGAATAGAATAGAATTTCGTAAGAGTGAATGTTGGGCTAATGACTTGAAACTGTACTCCTTTGTTACAAGTAAAGAAGAACTTTACAAGAAAGTTGAATTAGATAAAACTGCAAGTTATCGAAAATTTTCGTCGTTTTCAGTCGCTAAGTCTACATGCTTAAGAAACATTTTTAACAAACTAAGCAAACTCATAATAGAGTGTCTTTTGTTTTTTTTTGTCAACACTGGTGCTTACATAAGATCCGAAGTTTTTCTGCATTGTACTAACCTTATGGAATTCAAAATGTGTATTAGAAAAAAGAAGCATTATGCAAATAGCATAAAATGATTCGTTTCTCGTCCTCCATATTTTTAACTTCTTCGTGAGCTTCTTATAAAGACTGCTGAGCCTACTCTAGATTCAAAAGATTCCGTCACCTATACTTTCCAACCTTAAAAAAGAACGTACATCCTCCAAATCCAATCAACTTTAGCAAAAAAAAAATCTAGTTTCATATAAAATAATGGAAATTGCTTTTTTTTTTAAATCACTTTTAATTATCTTTTAGATTAATTGGTCAATTTGAACGTATTGCTGAACAAGCCGTACGCACACCAATGAGTACAGCTGAATTAATGGAAATAAAAGCATTTTTAGCAAAATCTAAAACTCAAACAATACCTGATCTTGAAAAGCGTCTTGTACAAGCTAAAGATGAATTAATTTTTCTACTTGATAATACTGAATTACCACCAGCTGATTTACGTTTAAATACAAATATGTTTTCATGGATTGAACGTATGCCAGCAGCATTTGAAGAACATGCAACTATTGCAAAAGAAAAAGAAGAACAATTTAAAGAAGCCTTAACAGTAAAATATTTAAATCATTTATTGTTGTTGTTGTTGTTTTTTTTACTGAATATTTATATTCTTAGTTAAAACGTGAACGTTTTGTTGAAGAACTTGAAAATTATACTAAACAAGTTGAAGAACTTCAAGAAATGGGAAATATTAAAGAATTACCACGTTATCATAAAAAAGCACAACATATCGAACAAAAATTAACACAAGCTGCTGAACGAGTAAATCATTTTAAATCCCAAAAAAAAAAAAAAAAATTGAAAAATTCTTATCAAATAATCTTTTTTTTTAAATAGATTGAACAATTCAATGTTGAAGAAGACTCATTCAAATGGGATGCAACAAATTATCCACTTCGTCAACAAACATTAAATCAATTACAACCTTATTTGAAACTATATGAAACAGGTGTTGAATTTACTAATAAACTTATGTATGTATTAGATTAAGTTGAAAAGTAAATTCTTTGTATTTTTCCCTCTTATTAATTTGAATAGTGAATGGACAGAAGGTCCAAGAGATAAAGTTCAACCGGATCAAGTTGAACAAGATGTTGGTAATTATGAACGACAATTATTTAAACTTGAACGACAATTTAATAATAATCCACAACCACGTAAAATGGCGAATCGTTTACGTGTACAAGTTGGAGAATTTAAAGAAAAATTACCACTAATACAAACATTATTTAATCCTGGTTTACGTGATCGTCATTGGGAACAAATATCATTAATTATAGGACAACCATTTAAACCTGATGATGATACAAATTTAAATAAAATTATTGAAATGGATATTATACAACATATACCTAAACTTGAACAAATAAGTGAAGCAGCATCAAAAGAATTTTCATTAGAAAAAGCTATGGAAAAAATGAAAAAAGATTGGCTAAATGTAAGTTTCTTTTATGAAGAAAGAGAGATCAAAAACTCATTTTGCCATTTCTTGAGTGAATATTAAAAAAAAAAACATTTTTTATAAGAATTTCATGTTCAATATACAAAAAAAAAAAAATTCATTTGAATTTGTTTTTAATAACTGGAAATTTTCATAATTTTCTTCTCTTAAATATAGATTGAATTCTCAATTATTCCATATCGTGAAACTGGTACGTACGTTTTATCAGCTGTTGATGATATTCAATTATTACTTGATGATCATATTGTTAAAACTCAAACAATGAAAGGTTCACCATATATTGGTCCATTTCAAAAAGATATTTTGTAAGTTCAATATCTTATTTCATTATATTAATAAATTAAATAAATATAATATAGAGATTGGGAACGTGTTATGACAACACTTCAAGATATTCTTGATGTTTGGTTAACTGTACAAAAAAATTGGCTTTATCTTGAACCCATTTTTAGTAGTCCTGATATTATGGCACAAATGCCTGAAGAAGGTCGTCGATTTGCATCAGTTGATAAAACATGGCGTGAATTAATGAAAACATGTTTACAAGATAAACATGCATTAGCAATAGTTAAAATTGATAAAATGTTAGAAAAATTAAAAAAAAGTGATGATTCATTAGAACTTATTCTTAAAGTAAAAAAACAAAAACAAAAAAGAAATTTTTTTTTGTTTGATACTATGCATGTTTTTCTCAATAGGGTCTTAATGCATATCTTGAAAAGAAACGTCTTTACTTTGCTCGTTTCTTCTTCTTATCAAATGAAGAATTATTAGAAATTTTATCTGAAACAAAAGATCCAACACGGTAATAATTAACGCAAGAAAAAATATTATATTTCTTTGAATGTTGTTTTTTTTGTTAAATTTTAGTGTTCAACCTCATTTACGTAAATGTTTTGAAGGTATTGATAAAGTACAATTTACCGAAAGTCTTGATATAACACATATGAAATCCAGTGAAGGTGAAATTGTTGAATTAAAAGAAATAATTTCAACAGCTAAAGCTCGTGGTCAAGTTGAAAAATGGCTACTTGAATTAGAAGGCGTTATGATAGCATCTGTTCATAAAGTTATATCGGAATCAATTGCTGATTATCAAAAAAGACGTCGTGTTGTTTGGGTTGGATCATGGATGGGTCAAGCTGTTTTAGCTGTTTCAATGTTCTATTGGACACAACATATTCATCGATCAATTGTAGAAGGACAAAAAGTAAAAACCAAAAAAAAAAAGAAGAAAAATTGATTTTAAAAATAATAATCTATTATTATTATTTATCTTCTAGTCACTTGAAGCATATTTACAATTAAATAATGATCAAATTAATGAAATTGTTGAACTTGTTCGAGGTAAATTATCGGAACAAAATCGTGCAACACTTGAAGCTCTTGTTGTACTTGATGTACATTCACGTGATGTTTTAACAACATTAGTTGATGCAAAAGTTTCAAAAGAAGATGATTTCTTATGGTTAGCACAATTACGATACTATTGGGAGGTATGAATATTCTTTCTTAATATTTAGTTTTCTTCACTTTCATATTTTTACTAATTAAAAATAGTAATCACAGAATTCAGGTTTTAAAAGAATTTTGTCTTACATAGTATCAGACAAAAAGATGTTCGGAGTTTTTTCTTTTGATTTTTGAAAACAGCAGGTCAATGACTTTTGCCATTGTCGAATTATTGAGTTTACAGTCATCTCTCTTTAATTCTGACAACGATATTAGATACGAACAAGATGATTTTGGGACGAACACTTTTTCATTATGTAAAACTTGCGTCGGATGTTATATTATCATGAGGCATGTATTCTAAATAGATTTGGGCACGGTGGTTCTGTTCAAATCTAGATGTTGTCCACCAGTAGATCACATAATAGTGTTCGACGGGCAGTCAGACATAAAAATCAAAGTTTGTCTGAAAATGTATTTGTCTACAAAGCTTTATAAAGCTATTGACGCTGATCATTTTAGCACATAAAAGTTTTACTTTGCAAATAAACAATGATGTTAGGAGAGAAAATACTGAAAAATGTCATAGCTTCAGTGACAGACCTATTTAAAGCTGTTGTATATTTTGATTCTAGCATCATCATTGAGTTGTTAAATTTAACTTTTTTTTTTTTTACTTAAATGATCACAGTAGATAGCACTATAAAACCTGATAGACAGAAAGAGCTTTTGACAATCGTTGATTTTTATGGCTAACTATTCATGGAAGTATTCAATTATACTCCTAAATCCAGTTTTCGACTCATTTTTATTTTTAATTACTTTTAAGTTATGCCCCTTGGAAAAATATTTTTCAGTAATTCTATAGAATCAAATCGTTATCAATGTGTTAAAATTTTTTCTTTTTTTTTTTTTTGCTACTGTATTATTGAATGTTTATCTGTTATATTTAGAATGAAAGTTTATTAACACGGATGATTAATGCCAGTTTAAAATATGGTTATGAATATCTTGGTAATTCATCTCGTCTTGTTATAACTCCATTAACTGATCGATGTTATCGGTAAAAACAGACAGATGATAAGAAGAACAATTCATATTAAATAATTTATTTTATTTTATTTTTAGTACTTTATTTTCTGCTTTACATTTACATTTGGGTGGTGCACCCGAAGGTCCAGCTGGAACGGGAAAAGTAAATTAATTTATTTATTCATAAAATCAAATTAATATATCCTTTTTTTTTTTCCAGACTGAAACAACAAAAGATTTAGCAAAAGCAGTTGCTAAACAATGTATTGTCTTTAATTGTTCAGATGCTATGGATTATAAAGCATTGGGAAAATTTTTTAAAGTATTTAAAAAATAAGAAAATAAATGATTAATTTATATTTTTATATATATTATAGGGTCTTGCATCATGCGGTGCTTGGTCTTGTTTTGATGAATTTAAGTGAGTTCTTAACACAAAATTTAATATTTCTTATCTATCATATTAAATTTATTTAGTCGTATTGATCTTGAAGTATTATCAGTCGTTGCTCAACAAATTTTAATTATTCAACGAGGTATTACATCAGGTGCTGATATGATTCATTTCGAAGGTACTGATATTAGACTTGATCCAACTTGTGCTACATTTATTACAATGGTAAATAAATTAAAAAAAAAAAGTTTTTTAATTAAAATAAATATTTCAATTTAATCTTTTTTTTAGAATCCCGGTTATGCTGGACGATCTGAATTACCAGATAACTTAAAAGTAAAAGAAAATCTTAATAATAATTAAAATTATCTAGTTTTTTTGTTTTACTTCATTAGGCTCTTTTCCGACCAGTAGCTATGATGGTAAAAAAAAACTATTCAAATAATTTTAAATATAAACTTAAAATATATTTTACGTTTTTAGGTTCCGGATTATAGTATGATTGCTGAAATTAAATTATATTCATCGGGTTTTGTAAATGCTCGACCATTAGCTGTTAAAATTGTAGCTACATATCGTTTATGTTCTGAACAATTATCATCTCAACATCATTATGATTATGGTATGCGAGCTGTTATCTCTGTTTTGATAGCTGCAAAAAATCTCAAAGTTAGTTTTTGTTTTTTTTTTGGGGGAAAAAGATTCAAATAACATTTTTTTGTTATCTAGTTAAAATATCCTGAACAAAATGAAGATATTCTTGTTTTACGTTCAATTATTGATGTTAATTTACCGAAATTTTTAGCTGGTGATTTACCATTATTTGCTGTAAATAAGAAAAAAAATAGATTAAATATTCAATTTATTTTTTGGTTCTATTTTTTTTTTAAATATTCTCTTAGGGTATAACAAGTGATTTATTTCCTGGTGTTAAATTACCAAAACCAGATTATGATCAATTGAATATTGCTGTTGAACAAGCATGTAAAGATTCCAATTTACAATGTACACCATTTTTCTTAGAAAAAATTCAACAAATTTATGAAATGATGATTGTACGACATGGTTTTATGATAGTTGGTGGACCTATGGGTGGTAAAACAAGTGCTTATAGAACATTAGGAGCAGCATTAGCTTTACTTCATGAAAAAGTAAATAAGAAAAATAATCGAATTTCGTTCGTTTTTTTTTTTTATTGAAATATTTATTTTTTTTTTTAGGGTCAAATGAATGAAAATAAAGCTGAATATACAGTTATTAATCCAAAATCAGTTACAATTGGTCAATTATATGGTCAATTTGATCCTGTAAGTCATGAATGGAGTGATGGTGTTTTAGCTGTTAATTATCGAAAATTTGCTGTATCAACAACACCTGATCGTAAATGGTTAATTTTTGATGGTAAGAACTAGGTTCTTTTTTTTTGTTTGGAAATTTTATAAATCTATTTTGTTTTAATTGAATAGGTCCAGTCGATGCTATTTGGATTGAAGTAAGTTTATTCTAATTATGCATTTCGTTCTTAATAAAAAAAAATTTATTTATTATAGAATATGAATACTGTATTAGATGATAATAAAAAATTATGTTTAAATAGTGGTGAAATTATTCAATTAGCAAAAACAACGAATTTACTTTTTGAACCTATGGATCTTGAACAAGCATCACCAGCTACAGTAAGTTGGTTATATAAAAGAATAAAAAATATTTTGAAATTTTCACTTCATTTTCTATATGAACAACAGAGATGTCTATGGTGGCGTTGCCACAACCGACTGATGGATTCCATCGAATTGTACTAATTTAGGACAGTAACACAAGAGATTTTCGAAAATTATCATAGTAGCAGTAACTTTTTATATAGTTCACCGCCTTGTGGTTAGAATTATTAAATTTTTTTCTCTCTTGAATGAATAAGTCGAGTCAACGGAATTCAAATTTCAAGTCCGAATCATGACTCGAACTCGTTCATCTCTGACCTTATAGCCATTTAATGTGTAAGATGACGACCATCGAATACGTATACGTCCTTTAGACTCGTAGAAATAATGTTCTAGCCAGATTTTTTCTTTCGGAAAGATGATTTCAAACTCCGAAATGATAAGAATGTATTTTTTGTAAGCACAAATACATAGTACAAAAACCATAAACTTCAGGAAGGTCAAGTCGATTTCCAAAGAAGCATCGAACACTGCACCAAAATGTATGCAGTATAATGAAAAAAAAAATAAAAAGAACTTCTATTGTTCGATCTTATGGTTGACGGTCATTTACCCAAAAAAAAAGAAGTCTTCATATTTTTATAATTCATAAATGAAAATCTTAACTTCACTAGAAAATATCGTAAACCTATTCAATATTTTAATTAAAATATTATCTCATTAAGGTTTCACGTTGTGGTATGATCTATATGGAACCAGCATCACTTGGTTGGCGACCTGTATTTACTTCTTGGTTAAATATTTTACCAGCAACATTAACTGAAAATCATAAAAAATTAATTGTTGAATTATTTGAACGTTTTATTGATCCATGCATAGCATATTTACGTAAAGGTGGTTTAAAAGAATTATCACCAACAAGTGATTCAAATCTTGTACGTTCATTAATGAATATACTTGATTGTTTATTTGATAAATTTCATGATGCTAAAAAATTTGCATCATATGTAACTAAAGAAGTTTTTACATGGATTGAAGGAATGTTCCTTTTTGCATTAATATGGTCAATTGGTATAACAGGAGATACAAATAGCCGAGCAAAATTTGATCTTTTCTTACGTAAAATAATTGCAGCTGGAATAAATGATGAAGAGAAACGAGATTTTGGTCTTTTGGATGCTGTTCCACCACCACCAAAACCTTATACAGCTCTTTTACCAGAAAATTTAACAATTTATCATTATAAATTTATATCTGAACTATCAGTAAGTTTTGATTTTATTTATATGTAGATCTTATTTATTTTTTATTAGGAAGAAGAAGCTAATCGTGAAAAACCAGCTGATGCTGAAGAAGGTAATCAATATTGGGAACCATGGTCATATCAACTTTATAATGTTCCACCTATTCCAAAGGATACATTTTTTAATGAAATTATTGTTGAAACATTAGATACAGTACGATTTACATCATTACTTGATATGCTTATAACACATCAAAAATCTGTACTTGTTGTTGGTCCAACTGGTACTGGTAAATCAGCTTATATTATTGAATATTTATTACGTAAATGTGATAAAGCTGTATACAAACCAATATTCATTAATTTTTCGGCACAAACAAGTGCAAGTCAAACACAAGATATAATTATGTCTAAATTAGATAAACGAAGAAAAGGTGTTTATGGTCCACCAGTTGGACAAAAATGCGTAAGTTTATTGTTTGTTTTTTTTTTTAATAATAAAAAGTAAAAATTCTCTCTTTTTTTTTTTTTATTTTTAGGTGGTTTTTGTTGATGATCTTAATGTAAGTTTTTTTTTTCGTATATTAAAATTTTATTATTATATTTAATTTGTTTTTTTGTTTTCTAGATGCCACAAGTTGAACAATATGGAGCTCAAGTAATTACGAAGAGAAAAAGAAAATTTTTATTAAATATTAAATATCTTTTTTTTTTTGTATAGCCACCAGTTGAATTATTACGTCAATGGCTTGATCATGGTAATTGGTATGATCGAAAAGATCAATCACGTATTGGTCTTATTGATATGCAACTTATTTGTGCTATGGGTCCACCAGGTAAATATAATCATAAGAATTTAATTAAATTAATAATTTTTGTTTTGTGTAGGTGGTGGTCGTAATGCAGTAACTGCTCGTTTTCTACGTCATTTTAATACACTTGGTATTAATGAATTTGACGATAAAGTATTAACAACTATTTTTACTAAAATTATGGAATGGCATATTTCTGCTAAGTATGCTTTTCTTTTTTTCTTATATTAAATACTAAGATTCAAAAAAAGTAATAGAACTTAATAATGTTAGAAAAATTTCTAATATTTGATACAGGTTTTTCTATTCCGGACGAACGATTTAAAACTCTGGGAAAGCCCAACTCGATCTTTGAATAAGTAGCACTTCATATATTGAACCAAAACATATTATTGAGATTCATTTCCAAACGATAGGAAATCCATTTCTTTCTGAAGATAATCAATACATCTTTCAAGGCTTACTTAAACTGCCTATTAAGTATCCGATTGAATCCAAGATACAAAGGCTTTTAATCAATAAAAACAAAAAATTTGAAATATTAATCTTTAACTAATAATTTCTTCTTTTTTTATTATTCAAAAGATTTAGTGAAGTTGATATGTTATGTAATACACAAAAAATACACACTACTTTATAGATTCATGAATAAGTTTTAATAGAGGAAAAAAAGCATCAAATAGACATTCTTATTAATACATAGCACAAAAAAAATATATATGCTGGTGAAAAATTTAACTCTGTACGGCTCTATTGAAGAGAAAAGTTTATATATAATACAGACCGTTATTAGAGCAAGACAGAGCAAAAGAGTTTTCTCTGTTTAAGTTTTTAGTTTTCATGAAAATTCATTTGAAATCGTTTACTCAATACAAACTCTTTCAATTTGTCACAACTTCAGATTGTTAGCTATTGCCGTTATCGAGGTATTTGTCTTACACCCACTTCTACTTAATTCTAGTGCCGACAATAGTGTCATATACCTATGTTAACAAAGGCAAAAAAAGAACTCAATTAAAACAACACTATTTTTACTCGAATATAAGCTGATTTTTATACATAGATAATACTTTTTTTTTTGAAATCATACAAAAAAAAAGTATGAGTACTGAATATAAACATGATAAAAATTAATTTTTCAAAGAAGTTTCATATTCCGATTTAATCTATTCTATTTCAAAAATTCTATAATAGTATATTTATTAATTTATCTATAGAAATTTCAATGATCAATTTAAACTTGTTATACCAATGATTGTTCAAGCAACACTTAATGTATACAAAGCAGCACTTGCTTCACTTCTTCCAACACCAGCTAAATCTCATTATATATTTAATTTACGTGATTTTTCACGTGTTATTCAAGGTATATCATTAAGTGATCCTGAATCATGTCCAGATCCAGCTGCAATGAAACGTAATTGGTAAGAGTAAAAAGAAAGAAAGAAATTTTTCAATTAATTTATTTTTACTTTTGTTAAAATAGGATTCATGAAATTCTTCGTGTATTTTATGATCGTTTAATTGATGATGAAGATCGTAAATGGTTATATGAACAAGTTATAAAAACTTCAAAAGAAGTATTTCGTGAAAATTTTCATCAATTATTAGGACATTTAGATATTGAAAAAACTGGTACTGTTACTGAAGATAATTTACGTAGTTTAATTTATTGTGATTTTGGTGATCCAAAAAATGAACAACGACGTTATTTAGAAGTAACAAATCTTGAACAATTACGTACAGTTAGTGAAACATATCTTGAAGAATTTAATCAAATGTCAAAAAAACCAATGAATCTTGTCTTATTTCGGTATGAAGAATTATTTTTATAATTTTTATTTTTTCAATATTTTCTTTTGTTTAGTTTTGCTATTGAACATGTATCACGTATATCACGTATTATAAAACAACCAAGATCACATGCATTATTAGTTGGTGTTGGTGGTTCTGGTCGACAATCATTAACACGTCTTGCTGCACATATGTCTGAAATGGACACATTTCAAGTTGAAATATCGAAAAGTTATACGATGAATGAATGGCGTGAAGATTTAAAACGTGCCTTACGTAAAGCAACGGAAACTGATAGTCATCTTGTTTTTCTATTTTGTGATACACAAATTAAAGATGAATCATTTTTAGAAGATATTAATAATTTATTAAATAGTGGTGAAGTACCGAATTTATTTCCAGCTGATGAAAAAGCAGAAATTTGTGATAAAATGCGTGCACTTGATAGGTATATTAAATTATTTTTGAAATTTTTTTTTTTTGTATTTCTACAGAAAAAAAAAATATGTATATAAATAATATAGGATAAAAGCTCAAGCTAAAAGAACTGGATCCGGGTTTGTATTTCGAATATATAAATTATGTTGTATCAATGTATTGTTTATACATGTTCGTTGTCTCTATAATGTTTCATTGTTGTCTTGTGTATTTATTTGAATAAGATAGTTAAGGATTTTTAAGATATATAAAAATTAAAGTTTTAATGAAGTATTCTGTATTGTCTGAGAATTTTACGGACGTTATTTTGATTGAAAAATCACAGACGATAAGAGATCAATTATTGTTATTCTAAATCTATATTCATAGAATTTTTCTTATAAAAAATTAATTTATTCGATGAATATATCAAATTCTTTAAAATTATCTTGAATTTTATTTTTCTAATATAGACAACGAGATAAAGCAAAACAAACTGATGGTAGTCCATTATCTCTATTTAATATGTTTATTCAACGATGCCGAGATCAATTACATATTGTACTTGCAATGAGTCCAATTGGTGATGCATTTCGTAGTCGTTTAAGAAAATTTCCATCATTAGTCAATTGTTGTACAATTGATTGGTTTCAAAGTTGGCCTGAAGATGCATTAGAAGCTGTTGCACAAAAATTTCTTGAAGAAACCGATATGACTGATGAAGAACGTCGATCATGTATAGATATATGTAAATATTTTCATGTTAGT
>CAJNSZ010000021.1:752003-814167 GCA_905329745.1 Rotaria sp. Silwood2
TTTATTTTTCTATTTACTAATGTTAAAAATTAAGTTTTGGTAAATCGAAAAAAAATATCGGAGTCGAACTTGTAACTGACTCCAACCCCGAACCCGAAAACTTTTTTCAGCAAGCCCGACTCCGACTCCGACTCCGACGGGGTCGGAGTCGGAGTCGGAATCGGATTTCGGAGTCCTCCGCAGGTCTCTAGTACAAAGTCCTGAATAAAATGAGAGGTTGCTACATTTTCTACGATTTTCTCTTGAAAATTGACTTTTCAGTCAGAAACCTTCTTATCATAGTTCATCTATGGAATTTCAATATGAAGTACATTTAGTAGAGAACTTCAATAGCTATTCAAACCACTATTTAAATTTAATTTGAATGCTTGATATCACAGAAACAAAATAAAAAATACGTTGGTCTTATATTTTTTTACTAGTACTGTGTATTTCAAAGTATATCCATATCTCTTAAAATACATATTCAGTTTTCGTTTTTTTTTATTGAATTAATCATATATACATGAAACTATGTCATATATTATATAGATTTGTTTAAATCAAATCTTTTCTTTCTTGTTTTCGAAGTTTTTCTAATTGTTCAAGTAATTCATTTGATGGTAAACATGTTGTAGGATTAAATTGATATTGATTATTAGATAACATTGAATGATGAGCAAATGGAAATAATTCAGGTTTTTTTAATAATGTATAACGAAATTCAATTAAATTTACTAAACCTATTTCATAATATTCACCATGAACTTGAATAAAACCAATTTCAATAAAATTTTGTTCATTATTATTATTAATTATATCATTTTCTTGATAACGTAATCGAACATAACGATTTATAAGAATATTTGATCGATGAATTCGTTTAATTTCTTTCATATTTATTAGATCATTAATAGAATGTTTTTCTTGAATATTCATCCATAATCGATGAATATAAACAGTTTTACCATTAAGAATAGGTGTTTCAGGTCGTTGACGATTTGATAATTGAACAAGAGCCATTAGTGGATTTCCATATTGACTCGTAGAATTAAATGCTTCAGTTAAATAAATAGAATAAGTTGGTTTAATTGATATTAAGCGAATTTCATTTGTACAGGATATAAAATAAGAACATTGAATCCAACCATAACAAAGATGATAATTTGTTATAAGATGATTAAGATGTTGTCGAAAACGAGTATAAATTAGAGTCTGTTGTTCAATTGAGATTTGTCGACTTGGACATACAATGATTGGCATAATCGCTAATGGTTTTTCAGCAAGAAATGGCCTATAGAAAACTTAGAAGGACATTTTTGAAACCATGTTGGCATATATTTATTCATATTGATATTAAAAAAATGTATTTTAGAGTATGATAATCTTGAGGATACGAATCACTGTAGATCTTAGAGATATTTCAATAGGCTAGGCTGGGTCGAAGAAAGCCGGCACAGCATACGATCTTTTTTCTTAAAAAATGACCCATCCATCTAATAGAATATGGAAATATAGTTGTTGTTGTTGTGGTTCAAATGAAATTTGAAACGTTCAAATGTATACTGTTTCGTATGTAACGGTGAAGTAATTGTCCTGATAGTAGAAGAAAAAATGTTAACTAAAATTGATGAGATTGAAAAGTTTTACTAAGAATAAAATTAGAATTAGAAAGGGTACTTGATAATATTGTTATAATTATTGATGAACGAGGAGAAGTTAGTTTTTGTTGAATGTAAAGAAAATTTTTTAAGATGATAACCATTTTATCTTTTTATATTTACTGACTGTGTGACAGATTCATAGTCTGTGTGCCACGGTAGGTCATAAGAGATGTGCGAAAATTAATTAGAAGTTGGTTCGAAGTCAAATGTAGCACATATATATATATATATACGTCTTGTGTCCTCAAAGGATTAATCAATCGTTGTATATTTTTACAGAAAAACTATCCTTCTTAGGAAAAAAAAAGAATTTTCTCTTTAACGAATTATTAAAATTTATCATAATAGAATGAATATAGAAATTTTACCATCCAGAATAACCATCAACTAGAGGCCACATGATAATCTCTTTTTCATATATACATGCACTAGCAATAACAAGACGCCAATGTGGATATGTAACAAGATCAAAAAAAGGTTGAATAAGATAACTTGGTTTAAAAATAAATGGATATTGTTTAATTGATATATAAACACGAAAAAATGGTAAAAGACTTGTCATAAATTGTTGTTTATAACATTCAATATAAGTATTAATAATTTCTATATGATTTTTCCAATTTGAAAAACGGAAACTCGACAATTGATTATCAAAACTATATAAGGATTTCATATAACCATTAATATTATTATTCGATAAAAATGTTTCTACAATTTCAAAATTTCGTTTCCAATCGTCTATTATATCAATACATAATGTTGGTATACATTGATCGATACCAAATAATTCTATTATTAAAAATCGATTTATACATTGAAGTGTATGAAAAAAATTCATTCCACCATTATTTATTCGTGGATATTCTTGACATAATTTAGCTACTATTAATTGACCTATATAACTATCAGTAATAAGCATTTGTATATGTTCTTCATTGATTAAACTTCTACACATTGATAATAAAAAATTAAAATCTAATGTTGTAAATTTTTTATTAATAGTATATACTTGATATTTGACATATTTATCATGTGTTATCAATCTATCAAGTACTAAATCAAAATGATTTTCATAATATGGAGGAATATAAAGAATTCGAATTGATTTCGATAATGAAATACGATTCATGTTTTTTATTATGTTTGATCTTTATGAATCATTTTTCTTTCTAATTAACATTGATTCTATCATAATGTTTAGTTTAATAAAAATAAATATTTGATCAAAATGGATTTAATGTTAAATATGCCTTTTCGTATCGTTTTAGTATACAAAAAAGCTTTTTTTTTTTGACAATGAGAAATCTCATAAAACTAGTTTTTCGATGTGATCGAATAGAATGGAATTAAAATTTTTAAATATCCTTATAAACCGAACTTCATTTCATTGAAAACACATGATAACGATATATTGCTTTTCTCTTGTGACAATAAAAAATTTCTTCTTTCTACTCTTGATTCTATTTCAAATAGTCATTGAAGCCAAGCAATCATTGTGTATCAAAAAGAACGTTCTTTTTCTATGCTTTGAAATCATATATATTTTCTTTTTTTTTTTCATGTCACTGTTTGTTCTCTTTTTTCTTCTCGCTTCTTTATACTTATGCACAAGTTGCTAGTTACGAAAAGCACATTAGCGACCAGACCATATTTCTTTTTTTTCTTCTCTCTTTATGTAATTTGATCAATCTTGTCACATACATACTCTATCAATGAGCTTTTGGTGTCACGATAGACAACAAGAAGTAATCGATGAATCGGTAAAAAATTTCTTAAAAATATATAAGTCTTATCTTTTTTTTATGAGATGCATTTTGCGCTATATATATGTTAGAATTCTTATTATATTTTTCCTTAATAAACTGCAGATCTTTACTTTTTTTTTCTTCCTATTTTACACGTGTCCCATCTCTTTCATTTTTTCTTTCTCCAGTGTGCATGAACCAACAAAAGCATCTATTGCGTGGCTTTTTTTTTTCTTTTGCTTTTTTTCTTCTTATTCTAAACTAACAGTTTTCCATCCACGACTCTCACTTTATTACATTAAAAAAAAAACATAACCCATTAAATCTGCTTGTATGTTTTGCTTCTATTAAATGTTTGTAGATGTTATTTGATTTGAACATTTGAACTATTTTAACATTCAACACACACAAATAACGTGCTTCTTCTCTGATCTTTATACGCAGAATGTCAATCAACAATGGTTATGCACTTAACAACAATGATAAAAATATAAATGATGATGAGTTAACAACATCTCTTGTATGCATTTTTTTTCTAAAGTTTTTTTTTCTTCTTGTTTTTGAACAATCGAAATAATATTCCACTTTTATTTATTTTTTCTATAGATTAAAATCGATCCACCAGCATCATATCCATCAAATAAACGTCCAATGGCATCACTACCAAATAATATGATACAAGAACATATTCGTGTTGTAGCAGGTTGTGCATCGAATATTTTCTCATCTATAGGCATTATATTTCTTAATAAATATATATTTTCTCATTGTCAAATAAAAACGATGACATTAACGGCTATACAAATGGCAATTACATCATTAGGTCTTGTTATATGTTTACAAATGAATACATTTGTACGTAAACCAGTATCAATAATAAAAGTTTTACCATTAGCATTAGCATTTTGTGCTTTTGTTGTATTTACAAATTTATCATTAGAACATAATACAATAGGTACATATCAGTTATTTAAAGTTTTAACAACGCCCGTTGTTGCATTTCTATCATGGCAATGTTATAAAGAAAAATTTTCACGTATGGTTATAGCGACATTAATACCAGTTGTTGTTGGTGTATGTACACATTCAGTTAATGATATTAAACTAACATTAATAGGTACAATAATAGCATCAATTGGTGTTATGGCAGCATCACTTTATCAAGTATGGGTTGGTGCACGTTTAAAAGATTTAGAAATGAATTCTCAACAATTACTTTATTATCAAGCACCATTATCAGCAATAATACTTCTACCATGTATATTACTTATGGAAAGTTTTCCATCGTATGAAACAGATGAAGAACAACGAAGAGCAATAATGGCTGTTGTAGCTTCGAGTATTGTGGCATTTGTTGTTAATTTATCAGTTTATTGGGTTATTAAAAATACGTAAGTAAAATTGATTTGTTCCTATGTGATTATTACCGGCGGTTGTCTTTGTCTAAAAGTGTTGTATCAAAACAGATGAATATTTTTGAAATCTGTTAAAACCAGCAGGCTTGATTTCGATACACTCTAAAAAATGCCTATGTGTCTGAACTGTTTGTACTAGCCATAGAGTCCAAATTGATCTTCGTTATGAGATAAATTTTTATTAGTAAAATATATTCTGAAAATATTTTCTTCTCTATTAATTTGAATTCTTTGTGATAAATAATTCAAATTTCAGTAGAAAACATTCTCTGAAATTTTTTATAGCTGAAACTGAAAGTCGTAAGTGCCATCATTGGTAGTATGAATAAACATGCTAAATTGAGTTTTTTCTTGACTTAGATTCAATTTAATGCTTTAGATACATATTTATATTTAGATCACCATTGACTTATAATATGATTGGTCATATGAAAACAATTTCAATTCTTCTTGGTGGTTTTCTTCTTTTTGAAGATAGTCTTAATTTTAAACAATTTATTGGTATTTTACTTACATTATTCGGTTTATTTTCTTACACATTTGTTCGCATGGGTGAACTAAATCAATTACCATGTACTCGTTGGAATACAAATCCGTCAGTCAATAATGTTTAAAAAATAAATAAAAGTGAAAAGAGGCAAAAATAAAAAATCTTTCAGTGATAAATTTATGTTTGTTTTTGTTGTTTATTCTCTCAGTCTCATTTTTTTCTCTTTATATTTGTTTAAACATTTGATTTTTTTTTTATTTATACAATCTTTAAAAAAAATTCTATTTCTTTCGTTGAGTTGATATATATAAAACATTATTGCCTCGAATAAATGCATCGCCATATTTGTTTTTAAGTTGTCCACCATTATATTCTTCTGTTTGTTCTAATGCAATATTCATATAACCATCAAGACATGCTAATACACCACGATAATCTAAACATTATTAAAATATGATTTGAAGTTTAAATGAGAAGTAAAAAAATGAAAGAATTTTATTGAATCTATTTTGAAGGTAAATGTACTGACTCAAAATCCAATCATATCAGGCAAGGTCATAGAATAAGCTTATTCTATCAATATCTCTGTGTCGCATCAATTTGAATTTGTTAAATTTAAGTTTGATAAAGGAATCAAAGTTTTAATTTGAGCAAAAGAAATTAGAGATTCAAGCAAGCCACAATGTCTGTTAGACACAGGCACCAATTTTTGAATTTCTAATCTCTCACACTCCATACGATCCAGTCTAAGAACTCATGCAAACTGCTTCCAAAATACAAATTTTTATTTGTCTTGTTCTTTTTTTTTATTTTCAATAATAACTTCAGTTTGTGAGCAGAACAACTCACTGTTAAAATAAAAAGTGTAGTCTCTTTTTCGTTGCATGACAGGAAGTGTTTTTTTCTGATGATTTTGATTGCGCCCAACTTAGAGTAAGTATAGATAATGATTATATTGTTCATTATACGTTGATTGATCCAGTTTGTCTATTCATTTCACTAAGTTACTGTTCACACATTCTTATCGATTATTTTACATGAATGGTTGACTAATTTTTATTGTTTCATGATGTATATTTATGTCATTGTAATATGACAAGACTCGGCATGTCAGTCTCAATTAATTCATCGAATTACTTCAAAACATTATTAGTTAAAAACAGACTCTTTATGAAAATGTTAATATTTTTTTTTTCCTTTTCTTTTTGTTGATTATTCTCGATCAATACATACGTGCTGTATCAAATCAACAGACGTTTTGAATAGTCATGTTGTGTCAGTGTACATTGCTGCTTCGCCTTCTCTTAAAGACAATTCTCTCTTTTCATTTAACTACAATTACAATACTTCTATATAAAAATAAAATAACCTACATACGCTACCATCGGCAGGTGAGACCGATGAAAAGTAGGCGTGTTTTGACGCCGGATAGGAACTCAAAGTAGAATAAAAGAGAACAGACGAAGAATTCATCCTTGAATGAAACGTCATTACTTTCTCTTTTACGACTTTGAAAACTTTCGAGGAAGAATTGCTTTAGAAGGAATAACAGAATTAAAAGTAAAAATGTCTGACATTAATAAATAACAGATCATATTATCAAGGTGCAGCTAAAATATATTATTATGGCTGCATAGAAAAAATATATTCTACTAAGCTATTAAGATCTTCATTTCATAAATAAAGTTTCTATTTCATTTTATACATAGTCTTATTTTATTATTTTCTAATATGACTAATTTATCCACTGCTCAAAGAACAATTTTTTTTTAAATTAAAGTAGAAACTGAATATTATAAAAATTATTAATTCAAATATTCTTACCAACACCACTATTGAGTTTAACAACAACTGGTCGACCAATAATTTGTTTAAGAAAATCACTAGGTGTTTGTTTTCTCGATGTCATTATCCTCTTGTTTGTTTATTTTTTCGAATCTACAACACGTGAAAACAAAGTTGTACTAAACAATTAATTTTTTTTTTCGTAACAAGAAGTTTCTATTTGTCGAAACAAATAATAACAAATCGGAAGTAAACAAAAACAAAAACAAAAACGAAGAACTTTAAGCAACTTCCATATTGTTAACTGCTTCTTCAAGTGTAGTTTTTCCATTTGTATGATTATCATCGAGTCCTGCTGCTGCTGCAGCTTCAGCTTCTTTACGATGTTTTTTCTCTTTTTTCTTTCGTTTTTTTTCTTTTGATAAAATTTGTTCACGTTCAGTTTCAGCTTCTTGTAAAGCTAATTGCATAACATCAACATTTTTAGCCGGTAATTCTCCACTATCATAAAATTTTAATCGATCTGATACTTGTTGTTTTAAACGATCACCAAATATAGAAGTTGGAATTTCTTTAAAATAGATATTATAAAAAGTACTATATTGAATTCAAAGAAAAAAATTAACAAACCAGAAAAACAATCAATTCTCGATGCAATAGCACATTTATTAGCAAGATAACGTGATATACGACCTTTATTTTGTGTACTTGCTTTGCCAATATGTGATGAATGATAAATGAGACCATATTTTGGTGTATTACCTTTGGTTTTTAATGCTCTATGAATTTTAAAAAATATTGTTGTTGGTTTTTTCTTGTTTAAGAAAATATAAATAACAATGTCTTACCGAAAGAGAGCTTTTTCAGCACCTAATATTTGAATTGTTGATGCTGGATATTTAGCCAAATTGGTTAAACTACCAGCATGAGCAATAAGACGAGCACCGACCTATGAATTATTTCAAACATTTATGATCTATAGAAAACTATCTCCTACTCTGAATAGCTTTTAGAATTTTATTATGAATTCTTAAGCGAAGGTGTATATAGATTCTTCGATCTTCATTAAAATCAACTATATGATATGAAAGGTGCTATCCGAAAATTCAACTAAATCTAAAAGAAATTAGTCTCATCTATCTATTGAGTCACGCAATACCATATTTTTCCATCGGTAGAAAATTGAAGTGGGGAAATAAATTCATTCCTTTTTTTCTTCATTTATTAGTATTTCGTATATTCTACACATTTATATTCGATAGAGTTCACCGCGTCGAATGTTTTTGAACCTGAGCCTAGACTTGGTTGACAGAAACATTTCTGACTTGAACAAGAACGTGTCCGAGGTCAACTCAGGGTACTCTACTGTTCGACAATTCTGTTGTTTACAAAACAAAGGATTCATTTTACTATCAAAATAGTGGCAGTAAATATTGAAATGATGGTTACTCAATAATTTTTGCATAAAATTTCAGAAAATACGAGTCGTGAGAATATAATATTTGGCACAACTTTTACACGGCCATAAAATATATCATTTCCAAGGAAAAAGTGTTGGCCCTAGATTCGGCACCATCTTGCCCACATCTCTGCTACAGTCCATCAAAAAGCCCAAATCTAATGAGTTTCAGTTTCAATCTCTGATTCATGAATTGATTATCCGTTTGGTTGTCAAAGACAAATATCTTAAAATATTTGTTGCACGACATTTTATTGATATAGCTCATAATCAATGGAATAAGTTTCAAATTCTATTCTTTGATTTGGACACATGTCTATTTTTCAACCCTTATCAGCCTTCATAATCTACATAATAAAGCTAACTATATCCAAGTTTCATATTTACCTGATCACCGATTAACACAGCTAAATTTGGTGCTACTTGTCCCATTTTACTTCGTAAATACTATAAAATCAAATTATAACAATTAACATTCGAAAACAACAAAAAGATAACTTTACTTCTTGTAAACTTTTACGATATTCAAATAAATGAATAACCCGATTAGCAAATGATTCAATATTAATAAGATCAATTGGTGAAATATCCATACCTGAAAAAGAAAAAACAAACAACTTATCTTTTTTTTTTTTTACCTCAAGAGAGAAAAACAAACCAATTGTTGTTTTCATTGCTTCAAAAATCGCTGCTGTTTTTCCACTATCCATTGTAATTGCTTCTAATTCTTCTTCACGATCATTTGAAAATTCTTTTCGATTTTTCATTAAATGAACAACACGTGAATATGTGTAATTATCAGGAACAATTCTAATTAATTCTGGAAAATGATAACCATACCATTCTCTAAAAAAAAAAAAAAAAAACAATTAAAAAATATAAACCATATTCTTACCGAATACGCATTGAAAATGTATTTATATCTTTGTCAAGTTGATCAAGCAAAGCAATTGATTGAATAATCATATTATCAACACGATTAACATTAAATTTAACTTTAGCACGTGAATATGCATGACCTAAACCAAGTTGAGCTTTATTTTGATTTTGATCTGTAAGACCTTTGACCAAATTTGGAAAATGAAGTCGAAGACCTTTAAATCAAAAATAAAATATTAAACAATCAAATTGCTTTTTCTTATGAAAATTTCACCTCGTAAAAGCTCAGGTATAACACCAGTATGTTGACATGTTATTGAAAAAAATTCATTGATAGCCGATGCAATACGAGGATCAGCAACACCAAGAATCATTTTTGCACGTTTTTTTTCTTTTGGTAAATTTGTATCAAGAAATGTTCGAAGATCATCATGAACCAAACCTAAATAAAAAGAAAATCTTTTTTTTTTAATATTAAAATTAAAAAAGAACTAACCTTCAGAAATTGCATTTATATTATCAAGTGCATTAATACCCGATTGAAATGGATAAAATGCAACAAGTTTAACAACCGTAGCAAATTTTGATAAATCAACTACACTTGCTTCGACTTGTGGTAAATTCATACCAATTTCTTCAAATTCACGAACACGAAATAATGCATAACCTGATGCATGTTCATAGAGTATATAAAGATTCGACTAATTCAATAAAAATTTAGAAATATTTTAAAAACAATGAGAATTTTAAAATTTTCATACCATTCTTTTGTTTTATCGATGCGCAAAGGTCAACAATAATTTGCGCAAGAACACAAATCTAAAAAAAAATAAGGAAACGATAGCATACGAAAATTTCGAACAACTAAAGAGGAAAAATTTATGTTTTATTAGTGGTTCAATATATGGTTTGTTGGTCAATAAATAAGAGGTACAAATCGAGATGTCGCTATTTATCAATATATTTATTTTTTTTAAATAATTGTAAGTTAATGTTCTTAATATAACAATACAAGATGAAAAAGAAAACTTGTGTTGTGTTTTTCAATAGAAAAACTCAATGTTGATAAATGAAGAAAAAGTTAATTTTGTTGATATGATTTAGTTGGATAACTAATGTACATTCGATTTTAGCCTGCGAACTGCTAAAAACTTTTGGAAGATGCATACAAGACTTAAATCGAGCGATCGGACTTTATGGATATTACGTATATTTTCAAAAGAAAATAGTGAATGTCAGTTTAAATCGTAGTTTTTTCGGCTCATCACGCAGGTTCTAACAACGGAAAACGATGCGTTAGTCATAACAGCGCTTATACTATCCTAGAAGTTTCTAGTGGAGCCCTATACGTATCAATAAAATGGAACTGAGAATCGAATTTGAACAGAAATTTTTCCGATTTCGTTTAGCCGGAATCGGAATCATGAAACAAAAGACGTTGGGACTGGAACTATTGAAACGAAAATATTTTACTGATAACTGGAGTCATATAGGATGTAGATTTGAGTGTGCGAGAGTAGATTGTCAACAACCATGTCCACACCTTTTTCACACTTTTGCTCTTTGCATTTTATCTTGCGAAGAAATTCTTTTTTTTTATTAAAATAATAAACATCAAGAAGTTCGAAAAAGGAAAGATAGAAACTCCTAAAAAACACTCTCATTAGTTATTTGATATAGAGTCAATAAATTACCAGTTTCATATACACCTTTTAGGAACCGAAATTGAAATCGCACTTTCGCATACTTTTTTTGAAACTGCAGGGATCCTATTTTCTAGAATCTTCCAAAGCGTTCTATGTATCTAAGATTTCTACTATAGATACTAACTAGTCTAAATATTGCCGGTTTTCGTATTTAATGCAGCAAAAATCAGTAGAAAGATGGTATTATTGATCTAGCAAGGTCAGAATAGAACAGAGAAAAAATTATGAACGAATTGAATTCTAAGTGTAGATAAAACTGAGCCGTACACATTAAAGTTAGTTGAGAGAAAGAATGGTGTACTTGAAAGCTCACTGAACGATAAAACAAATGAATATAGCAGGCTAAAATAGTGGTTGTACAGGGTGAGTAGAAATATTTTTCTGAGGACTGGAGAATATTTCCCAAAATCGAGAAACTGTTCTACTTACAGCGAAAACCATTTCTCCACACAAAGCCAAGCAGAAACGCTTTTCTTAACAAAACACAACTCATAACTGAGCATTTTCGATTAGTAATAAAAAAAAAACATTTCTACTCTGACATGGAGAAGTGTATAAGATATAATAGGAAATCCATCAAACTATACTCATAGTCTAAGGAGCAATGCTTAAGATTGTTTTCCAAAATAAGGTAAAGTTCTAGTGGAAATCGATTTTTTACAGAAGAAATGCTAGTTTGTTCAAGTGGAGATGAATAATCCATTGCTACCCTCATAAGCAGAATTGTATAGGATATAAATAGAAATCGATCAGATTATTCTCACAGTGCAAGAAGAAATGAATCAAATTATTTTCCAGTATATGCTTATATTTTTTTTTTTCGTTCTATTTCTTCTCGCTGATGTATTTCTAGAGGGGAAACGAAACGCAATAGATACATGTTTATATTCCTTTTTTTATCTCTCCTGGATATATTTGACTTTATTTAGGGTGAATCATTTCTTCTTAAACGGGAACAATTTCCCTATCGATTGGTTTAATGGTGCACTGCTGATTTTTCCAGGGATTAATGCTATGATTTCAAATAGCATTCATAACAAATTTCATATCAAATTAAAGTGGGTTGAAAATGAGATTCATCGATGCTAAATAGTGAAGGTTATGGCAACTGTGCAGTGTTGAATTCAGAAATTTCCTAGACTTTGATACTATTTTGACATCGAAAAATTACTTTCATGAGACAGCTTAAACTAGATCTTATTTAAAATGATGAATTACATAAAATACTTGACACCTAGCGCGGAATTATTGGAACAATAATCCAAAATGAAACAGAAAACAAAATGCTATCGGACGGAATCCAATCGTTACGATGAAGAAACTCTGAAAAATATATTTCAGATGCTTTGACAAACATGGAAACAAACATTGAATTATTTGAAACTATGACATGTTCGTATCCGTCTCATCTCCATTCTGTAAAGAAAGGTAATCGTTACCATACTGATCATGGGTCATATTTATCAAACCTTATGAGATAAATAGTAGTTTGTGTGATTCATCATTTTAAATGAGATCTAATTTGAACTGGCTCATGAAGATAATTTTGCGGTGTCAAACTCGAGAAAAGTCCTGAACTCTACACTGTAAAGTTGACATAACTTTTACTATTTAGCATCGATAAATCCCATTTTCACTGCGCTTTAATTTGGTATGAAATGGTTTATAGATGTTATTTGAAATCATAGCGTTACCACCTGGAAAAATATTTTTACTCATCTTGTACAAACGAAACAAAGAATAAAATGATATTTATCGCTTCTTATAACATATATCACATACATTATCATAAGAAGTAAACAAGTTATGTCTTGAAGATGTCTCTGACAATAAAAATAAGTTTTTTCAATACAATGATATTAAATAAATCTAATAAATTGATAGAATAGAAATTCTAAATGTAAACATTTTCTCAACAATAAAATGTCAGAGCAAATGTATCAACTGTAAAAATTTTTATCATTTCGATTTATTCATTTACTTGGCATTTTTTTTTAAATATATTATTTCAACCTCTCTGAAAGTATGTCATAAATTAATAATAGTAAGAGTTTGTGAGTTCTGCACTTTGGCTCATCAAGGCATCGCACGGACAACTTTTTCTAGTGGCAACTGAAATTGACCGTAACTACGTGGGATACGATACTACCAGTCGTCATCTATATTCTCTTTTTTTCTTTTGTATACATTTATTCACGTTTGAGATTTCTTTGTTTTCTATACTCTTGATCGCACATGTTTTATTTGAATGTTACTATTGGTTGTTCGCTAATTACAATACTTTATTTATTGTTCATCACACATATTTTTCTTCAGTGTTACATTTCTTCATTTTGATCATTTCATTTAATCTAATCACTTATCCGCATTTCTATCGTTCTCTGGCTCATAATATCTCTCATTTGAACTTCATATTTTCTTCTTGTTCATTATTTACTGAATACATTAGTTAATCTTTATTTACGCTTCAATTCATTATATTATTATTGCATTATCTGTCACATATCAGATCGAATTTAGGTGCGTTTTATGAAAGCGGTCGGGACAGATACAATCATCGTACTTTCATTGCCAAGTTTCTACCGTCTTCTATCAAGAATCAGCATTTTTTTGACTGTCTCTGGCCTGAAACCTATGAAACTAAAAGTCAAAATTATTGACCTGAGTGATTATCAAAAATTAGTGAAAAAAAAATTCGAAGAATTATGTTTATGTTTAATATAAGCTGACGCATGTGTTTGAACTGCACAAAAATGTTTTTATGTATTGTCTAAATCACTTCTTCGACAAATAGTTCTTTTAACATGTTACAAAAGTTTGTTTTTATCAGATCAATTCTAGCAATGTTGAATAAATCGTTGATTATATTTTCTAAAAAAAAAACAAGTGACGATAATTTTTGTTATTTGAGAAAGACGTATCGAATGATTGTTTTGCATACTTCATTCAATAAATATAAATAATACTTGATAAATATATAAATATATTCTAACTATTAAGAAGAGAAATCCATGAATGTTTGTTGTTTTTAAAGTAGATATTTTTTTATTAAGAGCAATCAGCAATAAATTTAGAAAACCTCGTAACACAAAGCTTGGATATTGAAAGATTTCATATCAACATGTAATTCGATGGTATAATTTTATTTTTCTGTGTTTTATGTTCTATACTTTACTATTCTCAAGTGAAATGTTGCTGTGCGTTTCTTTGTATACATGATAACAAATATTTTGATGCGTCTTTATATTGCTATAGCAAATAATATGTTGTCTAATGCATGTTTGAAAGATAATATTTGGAACTTTTGCTCTAAAATCTGAATTCCAATCGTAATAAAAAAAGCTCCGATCTTGATAATATCTTCTGATAGAAATGAATAACGAGCATTTTTTTAAAATTGCTGCATAACTTATTTTGTAAAGTACATGTCTGGTACTTTGTACTATGTCATGCACTATCGAATAATCAAAATATTTTTGTCTCACCAAACGCAAAAACTAATTGTGAATCACTATTCTTTTACGGTTCACAATAACGACCATACTTCTCGAACGTAGCAGCAAAAGAAATAAAGATAGCAAGAGGGGAAGCTTGAAGACAAAACTATTCAAGGCTGTATACACTAACGACAAAGGCCAAAATACGAAGAAAACAAGCTTGAAAACAAAAAAAATCTCCAAGTCGGTGCATGAGAACAAAAAGGGTCCAAATAGAAAGAAAAGAATCATGAAAACAAATAAGTCAAAGGTCGTGTGCAGAAACGAAATGGGCCAAACTAGCAAGAGAAGAAGTCTGAAAGCTATGGGGCAAAGCTCAGATCTACAAAGAAAAACAAACAGGATAATACGAACGCAATCAATCATGAGCATATTTTTTACTTTAGTATATTTTTTTCTTGGTATATAAATACGGGATATTGACATAGAATATAATCATATTTTGAATTTGCAGTGAACAACTTCGAAATGCATTTTTCTCGCACACTTCTTTTTTTCGGTCTCTTACTAATCGTCTTATCAGCAATGATACACACAAGTGATGCACTTGCTGAAGACGCTGCGGATGGACGAAGTTGCTCATCAAAAGATACAAAGAAAGATTGTTTCTGCACTGGTGGCTGCTGGCGAACGCAAACGGACTGTGGTTGCTCGAGTGCGGCATTAGTCGACGAAAGTGCATTAGCATCTGCAGCTAAATGACAATATGCAGTTTTCTATATAACAACGACAAATTCATACCATGCAATTGATGTTTTATTCTCAAATTTTTATCATTACTAATATTTATTCTATAGCTTAGATTCTGACTTTTATTTTTACTATCATTAACTGCTAGATTCAAACAGTTTTCTATCTTTCTCTTCATAATCTTTTTTACTTTTATTCTTCTGATGTGTTCAGTATGCACGATATTTGCATTGTTTGTGAAGACTAACTTTGTAATATTATCACTTACATACTGTATGCTGATCTTTCTATTTTTCTTTACCCATATTTGTTCAATTAATAAAGATTCAAAATACAAACAATTTTTTCTTAATCATTTCGCTATTCAACAAACTGAGAATGCCGACAAAGATTATAAGTCGATGTGAAGAACATTGAGCAGCTCTAACTTTTTACTCTACCAAAAAGCGAACACAAAATATTGATATTTTTAACGATCTAATAAGTCGCAGCAAAAAATGACTGGCTACTTGACTTTCATGATGTTTTTTTTTGTTTTTTGATTGCTGACATGACCTCAATAATTTCTATAAGAATTGAAATCACTTTTAAACTGTGAAATATTTACAATTGTAACTGTTAATCACAGCGAAGCCTCTGAAACTATTGGCAATGCACCAGATATAGTTTTGTTGGCGGTCTTAGAGACACTGCATGCAAACTGAAACTTTTATTTTTGAGAAGACTCTTCACATGGTTTGATCAATTGTTTATACATTATTCATTAGAGAATGCAATTCGAAACAAAATTGTATATAGAACTCCCAATTAAAACGAAAAGTCAGTTAGGAAAGTTTTAGTAGGCTTTCACTTGATATTCTACCCAAGGTACACCAAAGTAATATGGAAGATTGAGGCAATATTTTTTTCTGCAAAGCTATAAATGACTTTCCTGTCATAAATATTAGTTATTTAAAGAGTTATAAAGTTGTTAAATCAAAAGTTTCACCAAAAGCTGTGCAATGTCACTTTTTGAAGGGAATGCATCATACAAAATGTCAGAAAAATATCTCATAACGAACAATATGTATCGACATTCTCCACTATTGTGTCGAGAACCCATATGATTTTTCGACATTAATAGTCTATCGAAAAATGAACAACTATGGACCAATGATTATGAAAGAGTTTATTGTGTTAGTATTCTCAGTAGTATTTGCAACAAGCTGTGGCTTTCATATCATTCATCGAACGAAGAATTAGAAATTTAAACATAAATTTTATGTAGACGAAATTATGTATAAATGAAAACAAGCAATAAAAGACAAAGAAAGTAGTTTATTTTTGAAAGAAGTTAGATAAATGTAGGATTTTCAATCTTTTCAGATGTTTGTATCAAACGGTCATCTTCAGTATATGAAAAAACTCAAGTTTGTTTAACTGCTAATATATGTAGTAAGTTTAATTTATGATAACTTGAAAAAAAAACTAAACAGACTAAATTATGTAATAAATGACAAAAAGCAGTAAATGACAAGACAAATAGTTTATTTTTGAAAATATTATTTCTTATATCTATGTGTACTGAAGATGACCGTTTGATACAAACATCTGAAAAGGTCGAAAATTTTACATTTACGTAATTTCTATCAAAAAGAAACTATTTTCCTTGTCTTTTGCTGCTTCTTTTCATTTATGCATTATTTCGTCTATATATTTTTCTTAAGTTATTACAAAATAAGTTTCATGGTTGTGAATTTCTGATAACCTCTTCAGGTTATTTATCACATAACCGTTGCAACTTATGTAGCTGTCAATGACTTGTTGATTCAGATTACGGCATAATTCGATGAGACATAGTTGTGACTTTTATTGATACCAAACTTTGTCTACAAGATAAGTTTCAAAATCATGTCATACGTAAAAGAACTATTCTATCTGAATTTTATAATCTTTGTGGCAGCTTATATCTAAAGTACAATGCTCATAAACAAGATATATCCAATCATATTTTGTGTATCATCAAGGAGAGAATTGAGTCTGTCGACTTTTGTTTGAGAGTACAAAAAACATCAATGGTCAGAGTACTTTTGAATATCTAGTATATGATTATTATGAAGAGCTAAAATGTAAAACCAATCTATTGATGCTAATCTAAGACTACTTCTTCATTAAAAAGAAAATTATCAGAATTCTTTGTAAAGAATGTTGTGTCTCTTATTCAGAAACGGATACACACGAGACTTTTGTTTTGTACATCTCTGATAGTGAGCTGTGTGGATGTATTTTGGTATTTTGAATGGCGTCGATATAGCTGGCCGTACAGATCAACATAACATGAATGTTACTTCTAGTGTTAATGGATAGCGGTTTAAATACATTTTCTATATAAAATTATGGCGTCGATTTACTATTTTCTAGTTCTGAGCAGAACTATAGAAGATAAATTAACCCACATCTTCCTTAGTGTAGGCAATATGCTCTTGAAAACAGACTCCAAATAAGTTTTCGTGAAAGTTTCAATTTACTTATTTTACAGTTCTTGGTGACTAATATTTATGATAGGAAAATTTCTGGTAACTTTGCAAAATAAAAGTAACTAATCATCTTTCTATACCACGTCGATGAGATGTTTATTGAATATTAGATGAAGAGTATAATAACAGTTTTTCATTCAATTTTTCATCTAAAATCGAAAACATAGTTACAGTTTTGTTTAAAACTGCATTCTCTAGCGAGTGCATAGTATGTAATCAATGCTCAAGCCATGTGAACATTCGTCCGAAAGGTATAAATTTTCGTCTGTTATTACTGGTTTCAAGGTTGCATCAGACAATATCTGGTGAAGTCTGAAAGTGAGTGAAAATTTGATGGATCATTAATAGGAAATGTATAGGAGTGGTTCGAAACTTATCTTTGTGAGATTTTTCTATAATCCCACGATACAGTTTATCATAAAACGGAGGAAATCCTGCTGAAAGTAAACATTTGACTGCGAGTGACAGCAAGAATAACATATAGACAAAAAAACTAGACGAGAGAAAGAGCTAAAACTTCAAAATTATCTGTTTCTTTCAATGTAATTCAAATGTAATATATGCTATCAATAGAAAAATCTAGATAAATTCGATGATTTAAATAAATCCCAAAAGAATAAGTCCTAGTAATTCCTCTAATTGATTAGATTCACGAAAAGTGTTTTGTAATCAAGTGCTGCCACATCATTCTTGAAATAGGGCTCTCAATTTTTTTGCGTCTATGAGCAAGCAATATCCAAAACTAGAAGTTGTCTTTATAAAGCTTCAGTTTTTCACAGTATCTGTGAATAAATATATAGATATTGGGGACGGAAGATTATATGTAATAAGGTACAGGCAAAAGATGTAATTCTGAAATCTTAGCATCTTAACACTATGCTTTCTCTCATTGATGTTCAATACAATATCATTTGCTAAATTTACAGCACGATTATATCCCGCTCGACTCATTAATCAATTCATGATACGTACCTTGGATACAAATTTGAATATATGTGTGAGTGGAAACATTCTATTTGTTTTGTGTTTGGTTTTGGTGCTTATATTATATCTGAGTCTTTCAAATCCTAATGTATCCAAAAACAAAATAAATGAATGGAAAGATACGACTCACTTCAACCTTTTACTTTATTTCTACGCATTTATAGAGGATGTTTTATATTCTTCAATTAGTGCTTTTTTTTTAAATAGGATCTTCATTAAACAAAACGATGTGACCCATATACACTTTAGACAAATATTGTATTAGAGAAAGTGCATCAGTACGAAGAGTTGCTAGTTTTCGAAAAGTATTTCATCTTAAAAATGTCTCAAAAATTCTTTTTTCTACGGAACGAATTATTTTTCAGATTATAAGAAGCTCCATATATAAGAATCTAATTAGACTGCAGACTTGAAACATAATTTTCTCAAAAATGAAGAATAATGCAAGAACTAATCTTTCGTTCATTCATTGACTTTCGTAGAATATAAGATTTCGCTATATTTGAGTATATGTTGATCGTATTCCTATGCTAAAAAACTCTATAAGGTTATGTAAGAGAACTAATATCATTTCAATGCCTTGTACGGCAACCTTCATCAAAGTTCATATTTTATTTTTCATAGCGATTTCATCGAAACGATCGTAGATCATATTTGATAAATCAAATTTTCAAATTTACTTCGATAACTGCATATTTTTCTAATTGTTTTCCTAAATTTATCAATAGATGCCGCTATTATTCACTGAAATCGGAGGATATGATGCTCCGATAGTATTATTAAAGAACGAATCATTTTGTTCTGTTTGACATCATTTACCTCGTCATCGTCCGTTTTTGTCCATTTGTTTATCAAATATCTATTTGTGGTTTTTTGTTTCGTCTTACGTCTCTATCTAATTTGTTTTCTTTCTCTTGGCATCCCAAAATGACTCAACCCGTACCTCCAAGAGTAAGTTGATTTTTTTTGTTGTGTTTTGTCGCAATAAAATTATTTTCTTATTCATCTAGACATCTGCCCATAAACCATATCTCGATGCTATTCGTGCAACGCTTCAAGCAGCATTTTGTATTGAAAATTTTGAGTCACAAGTTGTCGAACGTCATAATAAACCGGAAGTTGAAGTCAAGTCTGTGTTTTGATTGTTTATTCGGAAAAAATATATTGATTTTTATTTTCAATTATTTAGATCTTCGAAACAATTATTACTTAATCCAGTTGTAATAAGTCGCAATCAAAATGAACGAATTCTTGTTGAAGGTTCAGTTAATTCCGTTCGAATCAGTATTGCTGTTAAACAAGTAAAATAATTATTTTGTTAATAATAAAGTTTTTTGTTGTTCTGCTTTTTTTTTTGCCAATAGGCAGATGATCTCGAGAAAATTTTATGTAAACGATTAATGCGTTTTATGATGCAACGTGCTGATGATTTTCATATACTTCGTCGAAAGCCAATTCCTGTATGTAAAAATAAAATTCTCTTGTTTTTTCTTTTATTAATTATTAAAAATGTTTATCTAGGAATATGATATAAGTTTTTTAATAACAAATTTTCATGCAGAAACAATGTATAAACATCGTTTAGTTGATTTTATAATTTATTTTCTTGAAGAAATTGATAAAGAAATTAGTGAAATGAAATTGGCTGTTAGCTCACGTGCACGAATGTGTGCTGAAGAATTTTTAAAAAAATTCAATTGATTTTTACTTCTTATGTACAATGTAGTACGAACGAATGTTTTTCTTTTCTTTTTGTTCTTATGTCTTGTTTGTATTCTTTGAAAAAACAATGTATATCGATTTTAAAGCAAACTTGTTCTTTCGTTTCTTTTTTTGCATATGAAATGACTCTATACTCGTTGATTAAACTTGCTTTTTTTTATTATTGCTTTTATTAAAAAATATATATACATATATACGTTTGTTAACATTCCTTATATGCATTTATGTTCAAGTTTTTCTAATCTAAAAATTTCAATTGATTATATATATTTAGAATGAGGACAGTGGCTATTGTTGTTTCGATATTACTTGTATTATTATTTGTTGTCTTGTCTATGTGGGAAGATAGCCTCTTCAAATTGCACCCATCATTGATGGCTGTTAGTGTGAGTTAATCTATTCACAATAGTGGAGAACGATTTGCATGAATAGTATATATATTTTAGTATCTTGGTTTCATGTTTCAAGCAATAAATATTTTTTCAACAGATGATACATCACGATCTCCATCATTACCACGACGAAAACAAATTTTTATTCATTCACTTTTACAACTTGGTACGATCATTTGTTCAATTATTGCTTTTACAGCAATCTATTTAAGAAAAGAGCAAGGAAACAGACCACATTTTACTAGCTGGTAAATACAAATGATATTTAGTGTATAGTATATTTTATTGTTTTCTACTATAGGCATGGTTTTATTGGACTTATTGCCTTTGTTTGGTCATTATTACAAGCCTTATGTGGTCTTTTTCTTACTATTTTTCAACGATATATTCGTTCAATAGGTTTAACTTATGCACAACTTCGCATGTATCATGCAACGTCAGGTGTAGTTCTTTTTACAGTATCTTGTTTCGTATTAGTACTTGGACTGGCATCAAATTGGTTTAAAAATAAAATGCCGAATAATACAATCCTATATTCTGTCATTTTTTATTTGCTTACTTCAAGTATGCTTTTTCTTGCTCATAAATGTGTAGAACAAGTAAAAAATCGTTATGTCAAAAGAAAGATTATGATAGAATAGTCTGATAGTCTTTGTTTTATGTGTGTGTGTTTATTTTGCATGTGCAATTAGTAAATTATGACAAACAACCAATAAAGCATTTACTAGCAAGTATAGCAGCATTTTAATTTCAGCTTTCATCTTAATACTATTTGATGCATAATATTTGATGATTTGAAGAAAAAGAAATTTTAAAATTTGCATTAGCACAAAGTGTTTTTCTTTTTTCACATTGTATCTAATATTCTTAAAAACAAGTTCATGTAGTTTAAATGATCAATCTCTTTTTGTTTTAATATTTTATTCTTTCAATATTTCATAAGTGTGTAAAAGAAAAACGATACAAATGATATTGCGTTATCAATGTATAATATATTATACTATCAAATTTGCAGATCTTCGAAATGAATAGTACACAATTATTTTTCCACATTCGACGTTTGTCTGTAATAATGACTAAATATCATGTCGATTGGAATTCTTCTCAACAATATTGTCTTCTTCATACAAGTTTACCACTGATGAATATGAAAAAATTAATTGATAACAAAGATTCAATTAAATCTGATGGATATGACGAATTACCTCATATGCGAATCAAAGCTAATGCGAGTACGGATGAAAAAGGTATGCATAGAAAAGAACAATTATAAGTTTGTCATTATATGTTTTGTTTATTTCATTTTTAATAATTTAATAGTAGAACTTATGAGTAGAATAATTAATATTAAATTACAATTTTGATGTAGCTTAATGAAACATTAGAAAAACTTGAGGAAAAAAAACCTATGATTCTTTTTTCTTAAATTTCATAGATCCGAACAAATATATGATGGATCATGAAATTTATTCGAACGAAGAAATCAATGCAGTTAAAATAACACACAAAAAATTTGAATCATGGCACGATCGACTTGCTTATGCAGCTGTACAAACATTACGTTTCTTTTTTGATACAATGACTGGTTATGTTCATGAATCTCCTCAATCAAAAACAAATATTGAAAATCAAAATCGTCGACCAAAAAAATCTATGACCGAAAAACAATGGTTGAGACGTATTATATTTTTAGAATCGATTGCCGGTGTACCAGGTATGGTTGCTGGCATGAATCGTCATATGAAATCACTTCGTAAGTTTTTCTTTATTATTCTTGATTTATTTTATTATCAATATTCAAAAGGTACAATGCAACGTGATTATGGATGGATTCATACGCTTTTATCTGAAGCAGAAAATGAACGTATGCATTTATTAACATTTTTAGAATTACGAAATCCTGGTTGGATTTTTCGTACATTTGTTCTATTGGGTCAAGGTATTTTTTTTAAGTAAGAATTCATTTTTAGTATTATTCTTTAAACTGATATTTTATTATTAAGTGGATTCTTTTTTACTTATCTTCTTTCACCGAAAATTTGTCATCGTTTTGTTGGTTTTCTTGAAGAAGAAGCTGTTATTACATATACTCGATGTATTGAAGAACTTGATGCTGGCAGATTACCTAAATGGTTGAAAACACCAGCACCACAAATTGCTAAAAATTACTGGAAATTATCAGATAATGCTATGATGAGAGATGTTTTATTAGCTGTACGTGCTGATGAAGCTACTCATCGACAGTATGTTAATTAAATTTTTCTGGTTAACCTATTGTATTTGATAAATTTGATATTTTAGAGTTAATCATAAATTAGCTGATATTGGATCTGATGCACCGAATCCATTTTTGTCTCGAACAAAAGGAGAACGAGAGCCATTTAGTGAACAAGAACAAAAGGACATTGATACGGCTGGCAAAAAATAAACTTTTCTGTAATATGAATTCCAGCGAGAATAGATAGTTTTTGTTAAATTGGAAGATAAAAGATCAGTAGTGCGATAGGTGTTTTTCTTCGTGTTATATTTATTGTTTTGATTTTGTTGTATTCTAACTTTCTACAGATAATCTTGCAAATGATATAAATTCTAATTTATTTTAATATACAAGCTATACACTGATTTTTATCTAGAATCTTCAATTTTATTCTTATGTTTAACTTTCGTCAATAATAACATGTCATCATAATTATAAACCATCATTTATGTATCATAGCTAAATGTCGTGTTGCATTTGCTTTCTCCATTTGCTGCATTATGACAGATGAAAAATATTCTATTCTCAAACACACTTTAACAGTATAAGTCAAATTGTGAATGCTGCTCATGCATCTTTGATAAGTATTTTTTTGTACTGACATTAAGGTTGAGTTTGTCCCAAAAAACAAACAAACTATTTTGCATATAATCGTCACCTTATTAAGCACGTAATATTCATTTTATTATCATTGATGTCATACATAGAGCCACGAAGGAATAATCATCTCTACTACAATGTAAGCGATCAAACAGTACATCCCAAATATTATATGAGGTTCATTCAGTAGATTTCATTTTCTGTCTCTCATCTCATTTAGGTAACCAAATCAACTCATTAGCTTTATTACTAAATCACCAATAAATAATAACAAACGTAATAGTTATATTACTAGCTAGCTAAGGTTGTATAATAAAAAAGCATCGCAAAATATTAGAATTATATGATGATAGTGTATCGTGTAAGTAAATGTATAGCTTTCATTTTTCTAAAGAAAATTGCGAAGCCTCTTCTTTGCTATGCCATCGAGAAATACCTATATTTAGCATCCAAATATAGTATATTTATCTTATGTAGAACTAATAAAAGTTTCATTTTCAAAGACTATTTCATATTTTTTCTCGTTCTATACATATTCTATGCGAGCAAGACACAAGGTCACGGATACTTGTACAACTTCTAATTAAGACGTGCAAGAAACTGTTGTAAATTCCAGTAAAAAAGTTAGCTAGGAAAGTGTCAAAGATTGAAATCAAAGTACAGATACTCAAGTAGGTACTGATATTTATGTTACAGATCAGTATTTACTTGATCTAGAATTAGTAATGAAAAACAAATTATTTGTGTTTTGGTTTACGTAAGAACATCAATAGAAGAAAACATTCGTGTAAGAAAAAAATTCATGAATAGAAAGCTATGCATTAAATCTACAGGTATTATACATATTAATTAATTTCATTTACTAATATTTCTCTATCAATTATTCCTTTTATTTCATGGTAAATGTATTCATACTATCAGGTTTATACTACATCATGATACATCAACATAAAGTTGTCACATGGAATACTTTTCTTCTCTACTAATATATGTCGCTGCCAACACGTGTGTATATACATATTTTACAATACATCGGAAAAGAGAAAGAGAATGTATCCAAACTCTACTTCTTCTTATTCGTGATAATCTCTGTAAATGATGCAAAAGATTGTCTTTGCGTTCTTTCTTCTTCAGATTCTTTTGCCAGTATATCGTATTAATCTTTAGCTATGTATGTGCTTAGAATAATAACGAAAGTGCGACCTGTTCTCATGTATCCTAAAAGTCATCAACGTCAAGATGTTGTTGAGCAAACGTCTACGCATCAGTATGAAACACTGAGCATATTTATAGACATCATGGTTATAATCCATACGAATGGCATACCTATTTACACGATTCGTATGAATATAGTGCAGGAAACATCGTAATACTAGACACATTGGCAATTATTTGTGATGACAGTTGTTCATTGGTTTGTCTTCGCGACATAATATCTTTAATTTTATACTATTTTCTCGAATAGAATGCTCAACTTACATTGCAGGAATTTTTTACCGAAGACATGGGGAAAACCAAAGAAGTATGCCGTTGCAATAATCTATTCGCCGATGTAAGTATTTCATGTTTACAGATCGTAATTCGTGTGATTCGAAATGATGTTAATTTTTTTAGTATTGTTACATACAACGACAGTTCAATTTTTTTTCTTCCAAAAAGCGAGAGAAAACATTTTAGAGAGAAATTTTGTGAATATCATGTAGCACGTCATTTTATATAACTGGTCATATGCATACTATTCCACAACTAGCATTTTACGTTGATTTACAAACAAGAGCGTTATGTACATATATTGATTGAAATGCCATTATTAATAGAAATATGCTTAAAAGTGTACTTGAAAATAATGCATGCCACTTTTTTCAACTCATCGTCGGATTTAAGAAGACAACTCAATCATTGTGAAGAAAAACTATTAACGCCCATTATTTAGAATGAAACTTATAAAATAATATTCAATACTCAGTATAAAAATGTAAATTAGATAATTTAAGTACCTGACAAAGTTCATAAGATTTCCAAAAATATACTTTAACTCGAATCACTTAATTATCAAGAATACATGCTTTTCTTAATCAACTAAAATATTCTAATCTCGATGCATGCATTATGCGAAAAACATGAAAGATAAATTACAGATACTCTGATCCTTCTGACATCGTGCATGATATCAAAAAAGATGAAATTAAATGACTACTTCTATGATACAGCATCATTACATTACCTCTTAATAAGTAAAATACTGCATTCATCAACAAGGCATAGTTCAACATAATTAACATAAAGCAATCATTTTAATATATAACTGTTGTCTTTGTTTATCTGTTGAAAGAAATCAATTAGTTCAAGATTATTTGAGTATGACTTTCATGCATATCAATGCACTCGGACACTATCACTATTACTTTGTTTTGAAATACATTTGTGTGTATATGAGCCAATTCACATAAGCCACGACCTACTGTCACAGAAGGCTGTTCAATCATAGTCTTATATTTGTATAATATCTATCGCATCTTGTAGAGCATATTTTTTTAGGTAGAGAACCAAGTTTTTAGTCCTTATTAAAAATGTTTTTGTGGAGTTTCATTGACTTTTTGAACAATTTTTTGTAAGATTTTTCGAAGTTTTTATAAGAAAACAATAGAAAAATCACATTCCTGATAGGTTTTCTCCCAACATATGGATGGGATGGCATTCAAACTTCTTTGTCAAGCACTACGAGGCCGAGGGCTATTGCAGGGTACAACCAAAAATTTGGGATCTCTGATTGAACAAAATCGGTCGTGGCTTACGTGAACTGACTCATATATATACATATACACTATGTCAAAAAATTATTTGGACACTTATTATACCGATATTGCGAAGCAGATTTCATAATCATAGAAAAAGATTTTATCAACATTCAATACAGCATTCGATAACCCCGCATCTGTACTTTATTGCACGAGTAAAAATATTTATTAGGAAAAGATCTTTGGTGGATTTTTTGGGATTTTTAGTAAAACCTTTGATTTTCTGCGCAAAAAAATTATTTGGACACTTTCATTATTCTCTTTCTAGAACACGAATTTTCATCAAAATTCTTTGAAAAATAGCTCATTCGATAGAGGAAATTGTTCTCTACCTGACTATGTCATTTTAAATTACAAATATCAAACCAGGTCCTTAGAAAACTCGAAATGTCTGGAGCACCATCGGTTTTACAAAAAAAACCATCAAATTTTCAGGTTTTGCGATATAAAAACTTGTGTGAAAATATATCATTCGATAGAGAAAATAAAACTGCATCTAATGATCTTAATTTCTTGCAAAATATGTGTTGAAAAGCTAAACTAAATTGCGAAATAAGATCAGGATTTTTCCTAGTCCTTTCATTAATCTTAATTTTTCAGCCACAAAATAAGCTCGAAAAAATTTTTTGAGAAAACATGGTCCTGGAGAATTAAATTCTCTTCAAAATGATGTATTTGAATTTAAGGTAAACATTTTCCTTCAAGTCGTTAAGGCCCTTTCTTTTCACACGCGCGTTGTTATAGAGAGAGAGAAATAAACAATTTCTTTTTCGTTCTGTTGCTACATATACGATACGAAAACAATAGGACTTAACGGCTATAGTAACTATGGTCCGTCTATTAATGATATTAATAGAATATACTAAAATTAAGTTATACAAATAATCAACAGATTATCACTTGTATCACAATTCTTTTTTTTTCTTATAATTCATAACTGAAATGCCAGAGGAACATGAGTTTAGTATAGATCTTCGAAAATTAGCGATAGAACGTTATTCTGATGGAAAATCGATCCGAACAATATCAAAAGATCTTAAATTATCACATTCTACGGTGCATTACATAATCAAAAAGTGGAACCGAACTGGATCAGTGATCAATCGGAATGGCCGAGGTAGAAAACGTTTGACTACAAGTCACATTAATCGAATCATTCATCGGCGAATGATCTCAAGTCGACGAAAGTCAGCAAGGGAAATGGCTGCTGAACTCAAGAGTGAATATGGAGTAACAATCAATGCTCAAACTATAAGAAATCGAAAGCACGAAGCAGGATATCGTGGATGTGTAGCGAGACGAAAGCCTCTTATAAAGAAATCAAGTCGATGGAGACGGGTAATATGGGCACGCAAGCATCAAATGAAGAACAAAGAGTTTTGGCATTCGATTCTCTGGTCCGATGAAAGCAAGTTCAACTTATTTGGATCTGATGGACGTCAAATCGTATGGAGGCAGCCCCAAGAATCAATGAAACGAGAGTGTTTGAAACCAACTGTGAAATATGGAGGTGGATCTGTGATGGTGTGGGGATGTATGGCGGCTAATGGTGTTGGTAATTTAGTGTTGATTGATGGGACAATGTATAAAGAACAATATGAAAAGATTTTCGTGGAAAACGTCAAACAATCAGCAAAGAAACTCAAAATACGATCCTTCATCTTCCAACAAGATAACGATCCAAAGCATACAGCCAGAACGGTAAGTAAATGGTTTGCCAACAATAAAATCAACGTTTTAGAATGGCTATCTCAATTACCCGATTTGAACCTAATTGAACACCTTTGGGACGAACTGGAACGTCGCATGAAGCCTTATTCACCAAGAAATAAAGAAGAACTTTGGACAATTCTTAAACATGAATGGGAAGGCATTGGGCGTGATGTAACATCAAAACTAGTCGATTCTATGTCGAACAGGTTGAATGAGGTTGTGAAAAATAAGGGCGGGGCAACTCGTTATTGCAAAATTGAAGTTTGTATATATTTCTTTATTTTTCTTAACATGCTTGTGTGCATAGAAATAATATTTTTTATTTTGAAATTGCGAAATAAACTTAATAATAGGAAACATACTTCTTCTCATATCGTATATGTAGCAACAGAACGAAAAAGAAATTGTTTATTTCTCTCTCTCTATAACAACGCGCGTGTGAAAAGAAAGGGCCTTAACGACTTGAAGGAAAAGGTTTACCTTAAATTCAAATACATCATTTTGAAGAGAATTTAATTCTCCAGGACCATGTTTTCTCAAAAAATTTTTTCGAGCTTATTTTGTGGCTGAAAAATTAAGATTAATGAAAGGACTNAAAAATCCCTAAATTAAAATCCCTATTTGGTCACCAGTATGAACGTTACTTGATTAATTATCCATAAATGTGGATTTCATTTAGGGATGAATTCAGGGAACCTGATTTGTGGAAAATGATAGACATTCAATTTAAAGGTAAGCCTTCTAACTTTGAATGTCAAGGATTTTTAACACTCTGATTAATTATTTTCTACTACATGCTAAGTCTTTTTATGATCGAAATCGGGAAAGATTTCACTTAGAAAAGTAGCTCAAAATTCCAAATATGCCTTTTCCCAGTAACTGATTGCTTCCCATGAAATTTCTCTTTAATAAAAGTTGAAGAATTGGATATAGTGTTTATTTACAGCTTCTGCCATCGATAACGATATATGTTCGACACATTATTTCGGTTAATCACTTTCGCACGCTATTTAACGCAGTTTATGTATTGTAGAATATTGCGTGTAAACGAGAGAAAAGATCAGTTCAAGTAATGTCAACTGTTTATCAGATTAATCATGCGTGAAGCTCACTTTTTTTTTCTTCCCTTAAACATTTTCGAAAATGTCTAATTTAAGAAAAAACAAATTCGATAGTAAAAGCTAAAAAATAAAATATAAGTATCAGGCAAGCCCACCCGGTCCAATGGTCTTTTCCGATCGGCCCGGCAAAAAGAATCGGTTGAGCCGGGCGACCCGTTTCGAGTCCTGATGCGTGCTGACTTATGTCAAAACCAATAAGTGGCTGTCCCAAATAGAGTATTCAATATACTGTTGAATGCATATCGTTCAAAAACTTTCTATCGTGAAAAAGCACTTAAAATTTGAAAAAACTAGTGTTTTTTAACATTGCTGCTATGAAAAACTCAGTACTGCCATACATACAATAGTCGTTTCAAGATGTGTGTTAAATAGAACTCGAGGACACCTATCGATCGGTATGAAATTCGATGTTATTCGTCACCATGTTCGATTTCTATTGCACCAAAGACCCGTAGGACAGGATGTTTTCACATATTTTATCATCAATTATTTATTCTTCAGCATTAGTCAACTGAGAAAACTGATGTATCTGACAGAATTTGAGGAAATCTTTCAATTGTCGTGAATATGAAAAGCAAGTGCTAAAAATTAAAGCAATCGCTTGAATATTAGCCCCAAATCAGCACTTGAACATTCTTGATTATCATTAAATTTGTAAATTGAATTGACAGAATCATACAGAAAAACTATACCGAATATGACACACATCAAAATAGACGGAATTCAGTTAACATCGTTTAATAGGTTCGTTCAGTTTTATTTCAAACAATTGATTTTCAGTTCACACAAGTTGAGGAATGACTATTCAATCATGAAATGCATCAAAATCTCCTGTCTTACTGGTCTTCAATGAGATATAGATCGACCATAGTGACGGAGAAGATCGAGTTTAATACCATTCGATATATCACATTGAGTTCTATCCAACATAACTGGCCTTGCAGTTAACATAAATCGTAGAGAGATCATTTAATCGAAAGCACTAAATTTTTTCTAAGACAGTATTGAAAAAACTAGATTTTTGAAATTGTAAGAAGTTTTTTTTTTTCACAAGAGAAATTCTTGGAACCATATGCATTCGACAGTATATTGAATACTCCATTTGAGATAACTAATCTCGTTTTGATACATATTTGTAGGTGAATATTTTCTCAAAAAAATCCAAAACCGCTCTTAATATAACTTGCTCTATTGTTTCCAAAGCAAATAATCAACTATTTTTGTTCGTATGCCGTTAAACAATGTTAAGCTTAACAAAATATTTTTTCTCTTTCATTTTATGATCTAATATATAGTTGTTAAATTTCGAAAATGATCTCACAATGATTCTTTAATTAGTTATCATCATTTTAATTGATAGATAATAATTCGTCAGCAGTGGCATATCGGATAAATCAATTCGTATTTCAGATGTTGGCTATTGTTCACTGTTAATATTTGAGAAAAAGAGTTCGCTGTTGCCTATTATGATTTGTCGTTATAAATTCATATTGGTTGCTTTGAATAATCGACGATTAGTTCATTCATTGAATCTCGATTAGAAAAAATTTAATGAGCTTAATAGATTTATTGAAGCTCATGAATTCCTTATACTTTTTTTTTATTTTCATTTATTCCATGTATTAGGGAATGACTGATTTCATGTAATGATCAAACCTAAAGGATTTGAATGATGATTTCAGATTCTTTTTTTTATTTGATCAAGACAAAATTCATTTCCAAGGAATAAAATATACGAATGCAAGCGTATATTAACATTGATCATATAAAATAATAAGATATTACTCAAGTGTTCTTGTTTATATACATGAAAGAAAGAAAAAGCCAAGCACACTATAACCTAGCACTTGTTCAAAAAAATGATCATTGAATAAAAAAAACAATACAGAATAGACAGGACAGCCGGAGCACGCAAAAAAAACACAAAATACAAAAAAACAATTTGATATATTATTTCCTGTGGCGATTTAGTACATGAAAAAGAAAAAAAAAAGAATGATCACAGGAACCGGATTAAACTGCATCACTGTTTTGTTTCGTTTTGTTTTGTCGTTCTTCGTTTAATTTATAATGTTAAGGAAATTTTCTATCGTTTGAAGTATTTGATGTTGTATATGTTGTTGATTCATATCTACGATTAATTGTTGCTGGTGGACTCGGAAAACGTCCAAAATTATTTAATGTTGTTTTTGTACTATATCGATGAAATTCTGGTGTTGCAGCTCCTAAACCACTATTACGTGGTGCAAGCCAATCAACTTGTTGATCATTTATTCTTAAACTTCGTAAATTTCCATGAAGGAAATTTTTCGTACGAACAGATAAATATGGTGGTGAAAATTTTTCTGAATAACCAGCAATAAAAAGTGGACCGTGTATATTAATTGAAGTTACACGTGGTTCTGTTTTCGTATATTGTTTTTTATCAACTTTCATTGTCAAAAGACTACCATCAAGACGCACTTGAACGCAATGCCAAATACCATCACATAAACGATTTTTTACGAAATCTGTACGAACACTAAATGGTTGACCATCAACAACAGCTCGAGCTATAAGCTAAAAAAAAATAAAATAATATTAAGATCGTCCAGCTCAATTGTGAGATGATAACTAATGTACATGAGAATGATAGATTTTTAATAAACATGATCTATCAAATAATTATTCTGAAGACTATGCTTAGACTAAACAAATTAAATAATTCATTGTTTTTCTGTAGGAAAATTAATATGCTCTATCATGTGTAATAATCCTTTAAGTTATTAGACTGAATGAAATTCCTCGTAAGAAAATGATTAGTTCACTATTTCAAATGTCATATTATCACATTCGAAAATGAAAACGTGATAATAAATATTAAGAAGAAATTATAATGTCAATATATGCGTGCGTTTTATAGGCTTTTAATGACATATATATGTGTGAAATGCACCTAAAGAAGTGTCGATTTTTGTCTTTTAACATTAATTTAAAAAAATTTAACCTGTCGATTTTGTATTTCAATTGTAAAACTTGACTCTGATGAAGAATCACTCATCCATAAAATTAAGCCATCATGAGCCAATGTTTGTATTTGAAAATTAACCGTAAGTGTATTATGAATTCTAAAATTGGCATCTAAAAATAGATATAATATTCATACAATAAAAAAGAAAATTCATGTAAATCGATATTTTTCATACCATAAAGTGCATATGCTCGTCCGTCAAATTGTATTCCTTCCAATGAATTCAGACGACTAACAAATGCTGTATTGCCGTAATCGAAATGATCCATAATGTATTTACTTTATTTTTATGCTCAATCAAACATCCACATCTAGAATACAAATTGTGTTGATAAGCATTCCAGTAACATCCATTCTGTTATGCATATAACATAATAGAACTGAATGATTGATGACTGTCTCGGATTTATTTCTTCCTTCTATTATGATGTCTGGTGTCAACAGAAGCCATTCAGAAACGTATTTGCTTTTTATAAAAATTAGTCAAAATTAATAGACTTAGGTCGAAACTGACCTTGCGATAACAATACGTTAACATCTATGATACATGTTCACGATTTTATAACTGTTGAAGAATGTATATGTGTATATTTGTCTGTTCAAATAAAATGCACACGTCTATGTTTATGACTCTTTCACCTTCAATCAATTCTCTTTCTCGGTTCTTCGTTTTTTTTCATCGATAAAAATTGTAACATCCTATTGCTTCGACTCTTTTCTCCTTTTCTTCAATGTTACGCTGTCAAATATTTGTTGAAGCACTCTACGATTCACATAATGTGGTGAAAACTGAGGTGGAAAGGCGAGGTAGTAGAAATATATATATATATATATGTACTGACTTTAATATTACAAGCATTTACTTGACAATATACAAACAAGGTTATTTCTAGTATGTTTCATTTTTCTTCTCAAGAAACTATAGAAAGAAGTATACAAAATTTCATACCATCAATTATCTCACTGTAACAATAATTACTGAAACGAAAAGAAGTCGATAGATTTTTTTCCTTACATACATGAATAGATTGTTTTCGTAGTCGTTAATTTGGTAATAGTAACAGATTGTTGGACAATAAAGAGTGCGAAAAAAAGCAATAATGTTGGGCAAAAAATACACTCGACAATCAGCCTTCGGCTGACAACTTAGTTCCTTTCTTTTTTATGTTGCCTTGTTCTACGTCTTACAGTGAATAAATAAGAAGAGAAAAAAGTACACGCAGGAGTCCGAGATAAAGAGAAGAAGAAAAATGCGCGACGACAATATATATATATATTTTTAATGACCAAAAATGACAGAAAACGGAAGAGATTGTTGAATGCGGACGAAGCATAGTGGGACTTCGACATCAAGATCATTGCTGTTTTTTTTTTCTTTTCATTCTTCCTCTGTTTTTTTCATGATAGCAACCTGTCTGAAAGATCGAGTCTTTAAGATAAGAGAACGAAAGAGAAAAAAGACGTTACATGTGTGTATTCGCATATGCCCGAATGTGTGCTGGCACTTAAGTGCAACGGAAGATAATTCTTTAGTTCATTCACACATTTATATCCGTTGTTTCATAATAATATTCGACAATGAAGGTTAAAAGTTGATTTATAAATACATACGTATCAATTTACATCTGCTCAAATAAACTTGATATTAGCTCTATAAGATCATTATAAATGCCGAGTCATAATGGTCGTTTTATCCTTGTTAATACAACGAAATTTTGATGGTATATACATATATATATATATAGACACATCAAACTTTTTTTTTTTATTACTCAAGATAATTATTGTTATTGTTGTTGTTATTATAGATTCTCTTGTCATTGGTGAAGGGAAAATGATTTGTAATCGAAATATATATAACGTACTATATTGTATCGACAGATAAAAAAAATACGAACGAATAATTATATTTGGCTGACCCTTGTGTATGTTTCTTGGTATGTCATAATAATAATACAAAAGAAAAAAAAAGAAAGAAAAGCGTTATACTGTATTCTAATTGCGTTTACAAGGCCATTTTTATGTGTCTGCTTTGACAACAATGACAAAAATGTTTTCTTCTCTTGTTATTAATACGCTCTTGTTTCTCTTGATGGGTAGTCTAAAAAGCAATCACTCACCATTCATATGTACATGCATGTGTCTACATATAGACATAAAGAAGCCTTCTCTATTCCAACTATATACACACTGCAAGGCATGTAATCAGCATGCGACGGCATCATTCTACTCTCAAGTTGCGATGAGAAAAAAAAAAGAGCGAAAGAGAGAAAAAAACTGCATGGTACATCAATAAAATGACCCACTATACACACATCATGAATAAATCATAGTAAATTACCAATAAACATTATATGTTCAATCTTCTTCTATGGCTGAATCTTGAGCAGGAGAGAAAAAAATTTGACCGAGATTTTACTTCGCATAAAGGAAAAAAAAATGAATATCTAATGAAGATATTTATCTTCATCTTCACTAATGAAAAACATTGAAGAGATATAATTATTCTCATATCACAAGTAGATTAATATATTATTAATGGACGGGTTAGGCATACATCAAAGAATATATTTTTTTCTTCTCTATCTATAGATATTTTAGCATTGAACTACTAAAACAATCTGTTTCTTTTTTTTTTTCATTTAAGATTAATGTAATAAATCGAAAATTCGTGTAACATATTATGATTAAATTCCACTTATGATGATAATTTTTAGTGCTGTATAAAATACTTTTTTTTTTATTAATGTTTTAAAGTAAATTCTTTTTCTATGTCAAATCATTACTTATGTATCTAGATGATTGCATACATTACTTACGATTGAATGAATCAGAAATAGAGATCTGTTAACCGTAAAATTTGTTTTGCATCTTGCTTTTTTATCAAATTTTAAGACATCTTTATCTTTAGAGATGTATCTTCTCTTCTCAATGAATTACAAGATTATGTTCAAATGAGATTTGAAGATAATTTAGCGGAATATTAATTAAGTAATGATATTTAATCATATATAAAAACTAATTGAACAGATTACATAAACAAAAATAATTATTTCTATTAGTATCAAAAAAGAAATCTTTCAAATTGAAATAAGATTAAATGTAAACTAAAGTTTATTTTTTCCTAAATAGTTGTTAAACAATTTACATAATCATTATTAATATTCTTGTTTTTTAAGGAACATCCATTTTTTTTTTCATTATAATTATATGACATCAACTATTCAAAAATTGAATATTTAATTCAAAAAAAAAAGAAAAAAACTTCCAAAAGTGTAATAAAAATGCTTTGTTCATTTGGCAAGTAACTTAAGCGCATCATCAATAGAAGTATTTCCACTACGAGCACATGCATCAAGTACTCGTTGTAATTTATCTTCTTCAATTTTTAAATCCCATACTTGATTATAAGCACGAAAGAGTCGACGAGCTTCTTCTCGAGGTAATAAAAAATCATCTGAAAACAAAAACAAAATATATATAGAAAATTCCAATCATTCTATTACACATACGTTCTCTATTTGTGCTAGCACGATGACTGTACATAGCATTGGCAAGGCGTAAAAATCGTGCAAACCATGCAGATGGGTTATTACTTTCCTAGAACGAAAAAAAAAGTAATTTTGTGTTTTGTTTTATTAATTAAAATATTGATTCGTTACTAATCGTGGTCCTTCATTATGTGTACTATATTGTTCAATAATTCGTAAACGATCATTTTCACTATATTCTCTTCGAATTAAATCAAGCCATTGACTACGATTTGGAGTACGCTAAAGAATAAAATCATATATATATATATATATATTAAATAAAAGATGTTTTTAATGTTTTACTTGTGTATACATTGGACTTGATCGATCTTGAACTTCTTTTATGTCAAGGATTTGTTCTTTTAAATATTGAAAAAAAGCTTCCCACCTATTAATTTTTTTATCATAGAAAAAAAATTTTTTTTTTTCATTTATAAAATATATTTACTTGTATAATCTTAAATAAGCTCGACAATGTTTTTCAAGTATTTGAAATATTAATGAACGTTGTAATGGTATACGAACTTTATAAATAACTTCTTCTATTTGTTGTCGATTTAAAACACCAGTTTGATTTCGATCGGCAATTTTAAATTCACGATATAATTTATCAAAATCAATTGAACCATTAATATCAAAATATTTTAAATTTTGTTTTAATAAAACTCGAACTTGCCGTTCATCAGGATCGAAACTTTCATTATCATTATCATTAACGACACTACCACCGAATCTCATTTGTGTTTGATATTGTCTTGGTAAACTTGAATGTCGACTATAAGAATCATTATCATAATAGTTATTTTTCTGGCTTAGACTTTGTTGCTGACTATTTAGTAGAAAATGATTTATGATAATAACAATATCAGTTGAAAAAAAAATGACAAAAAAAGAAAAATTTTCTTTTTTATTTTAAGAATTAAATGTCATGCATTTAAAATTATCGTGCGTTGCACAGCTAACATGCAAGCAAAAGTTAAGGAGCGAAAAAAAGATAGATTGAAAGAGCGAATGATGACCAAGCATTATATATAAATAAATAATATAAGATAAATGTTTTTGTTTGTCACTTATATCGTCATACCTACCCTTGAGTATACAAATCGTGATGGATGGAATGCAGTGACCAGAACCTACCACGCTGGTACTGTCGGCTCCTATAAAGTGATAACTGACGACACCGAAAATAAGATAATGTGCTTTTATATTTAAGAATATATTTAAAGTACGAAAAAAACACAGAAGAAACCACTGCATTCAATTTTAATTTTCACTTTTAGACATTTAGCGTTTATAGTGATGAATAGGACAAGGGTTATTAAAATATGAATTATGTTGATGTCGACATCGACATTCCTGTTGATGATAACCATGAAAATTCGGATGACGATAAACCGAAGAATCATAAGACTGTGAAGGACTGAATTTAAAAAAATGATTTTTTTTTAGTTTTGTTTTTTTCTTGAACTTTATTTTCTCAAATTAATAAAGAGCATAACTCACCCATATTGATTAGGATATATTGATGCAAGACATCTACTAAAATATCGAATCATATCTTCATACTGAACATAACCACGTGGTCGATCCGGTGAAACAAATTTACACATAGCAAAACGAAGTGTATCTTCTTGTAAATTCAACTGAAAAGAAAATTATTTTCTAAGAATAATATTTTACAAAAAGAAAAGAAAAGAAATTACTCCAAGTTGATAAGCCATTGATTGAATTACTGAATAATGCACATAACTTGTTAAATTTGGATCATATGCTGTTAATTCTTGATAAAATAATTTTAATCTATCAACAGCTGTTGAAGATCCTAATTGATTACAAAGTTGTTCAGATAAACGTTGTTCTTCATAATCAGTTAATAAAACAGGTTCTTCAGGTAAATATGTATCTATATTATTCATCATTGGTTGTTGCTGTTGCTGATAATCATAAGAATTTTGCATAACATTATGAAAATCTAATGGTTGTATGTCTTTAGGCATGCTTTGATTAGTTGGTACTTCTTGATCTTTAATTGTTTGTTGATGTGAAACATCTGTTCTAGTACTACGAGCAGATGCCACATTATTAGAATTATTATTATTATTATTATTAGCCGTAGTAATAGTTGTTGAAGGAATTGGTGGTAAGACAGAATACTGATTAAGTGAACTGTTTGTATTTCGAATAGGTCTTGCAATTTGATCCTGATTGTAACAAAAATTAAAAATAATTTATTTTTAAATTCTACTCTTCAATAAAAAAATAAAAATAACCGAACAAAGTGACTCTTTTTTTTTGTTTGTTTGAATAAAAGTATTTTTCTTGACATTTTACGAGAAGAATAAGCTTTGGTATGTAATTGGTACAAAAGAACAACATTAAACTAGTACTAATACAAACGAATCAACATCGTTTTGTAAAAGAAAAGCTTAACATTGTTCATATTGAATAGGGTAAAGCAAGAGAAGAATAATTACTACAAAACAAAATGATTGTAATAAGAAGTTTAAGAGGAGAACATGTGAACAATTTTCGACAATTTGAAATGTTTAATTATATCACAATACATAAACAAATCAAGCAAAAGCAAATATTTCTTTTTTGAAAAAGAAAAAAACGGATTTTTTTTATCGACTTGAATGTCATTAAACTACTCAAGTGCTTCCATTTTCTTTTATAAGAGCTCATTAAATTAGAAATATAAATCTGGTTTTATCCGTTTGTGGTAACTAAAGCCAAAAGAAAATATTATGCTTAAAGAAAAATAAGAGTTGCTATGTTCTTTTTTTTTGGTTCATAGAAAACTTTTATGTAGGCTCAAAAATAAATGTGTGATAATAATATTAAGAATGCATTTTCTACGACAGTGAAAAGAAGGTATATGGAGAGTTGAGTGTTAGTGCAAATTACCGAAAGTTTTGGCTGATACCATGGGGTATATTCCTAGATAGATATTGTGATATCTTTTTTATTATTGAATTATTTAGTAATTATCTTTTTTTCTTCTATAAAAAAAAAATAACAAAAAGAAAATTTTTTATTAATACATACTGGATGTCGAATACGATTGATATATTCAGTACGATATGTTGTATCAAATCTTTGCTTAGATGGTTGTTGCCATTGAGCACTATCATGTGCATGAACATTTTGAATAGCCTTTGTTGGTGCTATATCGGGATCACTGAAGAATATTAAAGTTAAAAATTTGTTTATTGTAAATAAAAAAAAAGATCATCTCACTAAATAAGACCTGAAACTGGATAAAATCGTGAAAATGCCATTAAAAATTGAAATACTTAAAACGTCTTTTTTGATTTGAAAAAAAAAGAGAAATGATTGATCCTTTTAACAAAATTGTCAACACACACCAGACACCTTCGTATTTTTCTTTATTCTTTTGTAGTATGCATATATGTATGTTTATTGTTGTTAACGTTCTGTCTTTTTATCGACGGCAAAGAATAGTAAAGTCAGTTGCTTGGGTAACTTTTTTTTTCACTGATTGCTAAATTTTGTTTTATACCCGAATAAAAGAAAGAAAAGACGAAGAGCATATGTGAATTCTTTATTTGACTATTTCTCGCGATTTTAATAGTACTCAAAGGCTTTTTTTTCTCTTCCTTATAAGAATAATATCAATCGTGAAAACGTGAAATTAATCAAAAGAAAAAGACTTTTTGTTCTTTTTGTTTTTTTTTTCTGTCAGAATTAACTGATTGTTTGATTAAGAAAGTGAAATAATTAAATACATTTATTGTAAAAAGAAACCTACATGTTTTGTATTAATAATTCAGACGGATATTTAGATCCATTAACAATTGAATCAGGCATGGATATATAACGACCACCAATTATTTTCATTGTATGACCAGGTGTATACTCAGTACCGAATGGTGCAAATGTCGGAATAGCTGCTGATGCATAAGTAACAGGAATTGGTAACTAGAAAAAAAAATTTATCAAATAATTAATTTAGATTAAATTATTATTGAATTACTAGTTCAATTTTCATATTATTATAGATTCTTATTAAAAGCATTGAATAGTCTTCCCTTTAGATTATTTTACATACGAAAAATTTTTTTGTTGTTCGTACTCGTTATTATTCAAATACTATAATAAAATACTTTTTAAAAAGTTTTTATTAAAAGAATATAAATTTATTCTATTTCTTTTTGATAAAATATATAATTCTTGCTTTATATACAAATTTTATTGAAATATAAAACAATAATTTGAAAATCTATCTAATCGAATACTTACCATTGGTTGTAAATGCATTCGTTTTTTACTAAAAAAGCCACGATGATCAATCAATGGTATATATGGATTATTCATGTTTAAATATTTTTCTTTTGTTCTTCAATTGATCTGTTAATAAATACATGTTTACATGTGTTTGATCAAACTAAAAAATTATTATACATACATTCTATCAACAAGAATTTCTGTCGTTTGTTGGTTGTCGACAAAAATAAATGTTGAATGGCATCATTCGATCTACATATTCTTGTTTTTCTTTTCTATATAATCACGTTTTCAATTTAACAATCTATTTCTTCTCCTCTCAATTTACACAATCTAAGACATTAGAACAACATCAGTCAACCAAACAAGAATGAAACGATAGCAAGACAAGAAAAAATAGTAGGTTTCTCATTCCGTTCCTTGAGTTTTTTTTCGATTAGACAGAAAGCCATTTAAATTTACCAACGGGGTATCATGTATGCATTATATTTCGTTTTATTAATTTTTCTTTTTTTTTCTTCTTAAGTTCTAAGCGACGTCATCAACCTTCGTACTCATCATATTTTATTTTAAAATTAGATTTTTTTTTTATGAGAAAAATTAAAGCGAAAGATGATAGTAAGAAGTAACAAGAAGAGAACGTCAATCACTTTTTATATAATTAAAAAAAAAAAAAATTGGCATGCTCTCGAAACTATATATGAATTCTGGAATCAGATATCTGTTCGCATATGTTTAAACAACAAAAGAAAGTTTTATAATTTTTCAAATGTAAAGAATTGTTAAATCAGAAAGAATAATAGGTGATCGACAATTAGGACAGTTTGGTTTATTACCAAAATAAAGATGTTGAGTACATAATGAACATAATATATGACCACATCCAAGTGCAATCCATCGAAATGAATACTGTTTATTATTCAAACATATAGGACAACGATAATCAAATAATGAATATTTATTATTATTATGATTATCAGAATTTTTATTTGTATCTGATATTGTCTTTCGAAATAGATTTTGTATTCTTAAAATCATTAAACGACGAAATGAATTTTGTAATGGAATATTTGATATTTCAAATGTATATTCACTCAATAATAAGGGAGGATTTTGTTGAGTTAATAAAGAATTATTTGTTATATAAGACCAAAGAAATTTAAATGGACAATGAATTAATTGATTATTATTTATATGAAACCAAGATAATGATAAATAAGTAGAAATACAAATAAAATCAATGTAAATCTCCATAATAAACACAAAAATAAAAAGTATACTAAATAGAAATGTATAATATCTATCGAATAGATTTAGCCAAATTGAAACGAGAATACTCGTGATAAACATGAGTTTTGAAATTCAGTTAAACAAACAGGCGCCATTATGTTTTTATAAGAGGTTTTTTTCACTCGACCTTACATTGATCATTTAGAAACAGAACAATCAAGCATACGTTTATTAATGCCTTGAATTTAAAAAGAAAACGCGTTCAGCTTTTAAAGTACAGAGCAAAACGAGTTAAACTTATGTAAATTTACTTTTTATATCTCTCAATTATTCATAGTAGTTTTGAGCATGAAGTTTTAAATTCTTTTCTTCACTTGTTACATCGTTTGAGATTCTGACAATTCGTACTTATTCATCATTTAACCTTCATATGAAAAAATAACAAAGTATTTCTTTTTTTCTTCTTGTTGAATACTTCAATCGAAAATAGATCACTCAAATCTTTTAATTATTCTATTTAAATTTGTAAAGACATAACCATTAATAAAATGGAGGTATCTCTTTATTTATTATTACAAAAGATTTTACTAAATATAAATATATACATAGAACTGATAAGGTATAAAGGAAAGATGGCAAAGCAAAGAAAAGAAAAAGAAATGACGACGATTAATATATATATATATTTTTTTTTTGGTCGTTAGTGCGTGACTAGTAGAAAAAAAGGATTGATATTTTGTCGTTGAATAAGACAGAAAAGCAAAAAAACAGCAGTGTTAAATATTATTATTGGCCTTAGTCATATTCACATGATTTGTATATAACTAAACTAATAAAGTCTATTCAAAAATTGATTATCATGCAATTCAATCAAGTACCATTGACTCCTGCAGCTTCAACAGTTGTAAAGTAGATTAAGACAGAAACTGTTTTTATTCCATTAATTGCCCTTTTTTTTTTGTATTCATAAGAGATCAAGCGACACGTAGGTTTGGAATTTTTTTTCTAAGTGCATTAGCAGTAATTACAATAGGAGTTGGTGTTGGTATTGGAGTTGGAAATCTTGCTCATTATAGTAAGTTTTATTTTTTATTTATGAAATATTTTATTCAACTATGTTTTTAGAGTATTTTCCACCAAATAATCAGACAAATGTTGATTATACGTATCTCAACAATATAACACTTCGTCGAATTTCTACTAATACAACTGGTCGTACATCGTATATATTTAATGAAGGTCTCAAAAAGAGAGCAATCACTGCGAAAAACTCGTGAATTTTAATTATGCGTTAATAAATCTTGGAACTAAATGAATAATTATCGTTGACTATTGATTCAAATTTAAATATACAATAATATTCAAATATTTTCATCTATTCAAAGAAAATAATACAGACTCATTCTATCTGTGCTAGAATCGTATCATTTGAATTTTACTTTCATCTAAGAGTAACATTCTATATTTTCATTTGATTTAAATTTATCCGAAGAATTCAAATAATAATGAATGTCAATTTTTTTAGGTTCAATTTGTAACATTTCGATGAATAAATCTAAACGTTTTGACAACAGAAAAACTTATATCTCCTATTATATATTTAAGTAAAACCTATAATTAAAACAAACGTATCCTAGCAGAGATAGAACGTCTGTACAACATAAGAATAATTTTGAATGTTACTAAATATATTTTAACTTTGTTTTGAATCTTCCTTTACGTTTAAAAAAAAGAGAAAATAGAACAAAGTAAATGTATGATTGAACTATCAATAGGAAAAAAGAAATCATTGATTGTATCAAGCATAATAATTCAAATTCATTTTCTTTTTTGCTTGTACTTCGAGAATAGCATCCATAAAATCTTCATGTTGAACTTCGACAGCTCCTCGACGTAAAGCAATCATACCCTAGAAAGGAAATAAAATTTTATTTCAAGTTTTCGGTTTTTTTTTCTTCTTATGTATGTTTATATACGAACAGCTTCAATGCAAACAGCTTTACATTGTGCGCCATTAAAATCATCTGTACAACGAGCTAGTTCTTCAAAATTTACATCCTTGTTTGTATTCATTTTTCGACTATGAATTTGCATAATACGTGCTCTAGCCTAAAATTAAATAGACGAATAGATTAATATCGACATATATGATCAATGAGTTTGATCTATGAATGAAGACAGAGAGAATTTTATAGTTGTTTACGAATAATTATTGATTTCACATAATGCATATTGAAAAATATATTTGTTAAAAAAATCCTTGAGGTTTATAATGTTAAAATGAACCTAGTTAACTATACAATAATTTGTATGATATGATCGATAGAATGATTAGTGATTGTACTCTATTGCTTATCTTTTCGAATCATCACAAATGACTTTGAGTATTACTTATAAAAAAAAAGAGTCAATATTATTTTCATAGTAATAAATAACATCTTATAGTAGTTTATTTTCAAAACATATGCAAAGAAAATAAAAAATTCACTGTTTGAAATATGACATATAGAAATTTTTCTAAGGTGTTGAAATCCGAGACATTTAGTACTCATATGAACTTTTTCGATCTAAACTTCTTCATACTTATTCACAATTCTCTCTTATAAAAAGTTTATATCACATTTCATACAATAGTTATTTTTAAATATTAACATTTAATTATAATTATAAATTTTCAAGATTAATTATCACATTCGACTTTTGGTTGACGAGAGAAGTCCATCAATTGAATAATCGCTTTAAAGTCTAGACTATGTACAACATGTAGATTCTAATGTGTTATAAATATACTGAAAATAATTAGGATTCTTAGAGCTTATTGCTGTCGAGATATTTGATTTTTACAGCATTTTTAAGTCAATGTCGTGGTCCCTCCTTTCGAGACACTAGAAAAAGTTATTTTTGAATTTCAACTTGAAACTTTGCACAGAGATAGATCTTCATGAGAATAGTTTATTGTGAAAGTTTCAAGTCAATTTAATTTGGTCCTTTCGTGAAATAAGGACATCAAATTTACTAGTAAACATGAGCAATGTAAAAGACAAGTTTTCATCACAGCGGTGTCTCAGAACAGAAAGAACGAAACTATTCATAATAAAATATCATTATTAAGCTCTGTTTCTATAGAAAATTTCAAATCGAAATTCGAAAATGCATTTTCATAGTGTTCCTGCGAAGATCATGGCATTCATTTAAACAATACCATAAAAATGTAATATCTCCACAGGACTACACTAAGAACATAGATTCTTTTCAGAATATTCATAGGTTATTTGAATTTGCATGAAACACATAGTCTCGATTCAAAAGTCATTAATCAGTTAGAGAACTGTTCTTGTAACTCCTAGTAATTTATGCATGTTGCGATAAAAATTAATTTCGTATTAATGCCAATGAATAATTCTATACAATTACCGTTTCATTTGGATGTGGAAATTCAATTTTTCGATCAAGTCGACCAGAACGTAAAAGTGCTGGATCAAGAATGTCAACACGATTTGTTGCAGCAATAACTCTATAAAATATAATATAAACATATTTGATTTACAAATTATTTATCATTTATTTTCTTTACTTAATATCATGATTAGGTTGAAAACCATCAAGCTGATTAAGAAGTTCAAGCATTGTTCGTTGTACTTCACGATCACCAGCTTTTTCACTATCAAAACGTTTTGTTCCAATAGCATCTAATTCATCAATAAAAATAATAGCTGGTGCTTTTTCTTTTGCTAATGCAAATGCATCACGAACTAATTTAGCTCCATCACCTTAAAAATATAAATTATTATTTTTTAGTGCCATTGTATTTTCTTATTACCAATAAACATTTGTACAAGTTGTGGTCCAGCCAACTTGAGAAAAGCTGATTTAGTTTGTGCAGCACATGCACGAGCTAATAATGTTTTACCAGTTCCCGGTGGACCATAGAGCAGAACACCTTTTGGTGGTTGTATACCAAGTGCTTCAAAACGATCTTTATGTGTCATTGGTAAAACAACAGCTTCGATTAATTCTTGAATTTGTTTATCTAAACCACCTATATCACCATATTGTTCTGTTGGTCTTTCATCAACTTCCATAGCTTTTACACGTGAATCATATTCAACAGGTAATTTTTCTAATACCAAATATGAATCTTTATTAACACCCTTAAATAATAATTTTTGTTTTTGAAATGCTTTTTAAATAAAGAATAGGTTTTTTATTCGTATGAATAAAACTTACTACTAAATCAGCTGGTTTTAATTCTTCAGGATCGACAAGACCAATAACTGGTAAAAAGTAAGTCTAACAAGAAAAAAGAAGTAAAATAATATTTTTATTTTTTTTTTTATTCAAAAATTTACTTGTCGTGTTGATGTTTTAATAACAGCACATTTTCCTTTACGTTGAGCATCAAGATCAATATTTGCACCTTCATCTTCTTCACCTTGTGGATCAAGATCAAATAACTAAATATTTTTAATTAAATAATTAATTTAAAAAAATTATTAAAAAATTTACTTCAATAACATTTGATACAAGATATGGTAGTGTTTTATTAACTTTTATTTTATCTTTATTTTCTTTTATTCTATCACGTGTTGATTGTGTTTCATGTGAAATTCGAACAATATCATTTTTCATAATCTTAAATTATATAATATATACATTTTTTAAAATTGAAATTGATTTAAAGAATTATCAATATACAAACTTTTATTTCATTATCTAATAAACGTGTTCGAGCAATAATATCTTCAGAAGATAAGCGTGATACATCAAGACCTTGAAATGCATCAATCTAAATGTATAATAAATATGAAAAAAAAAATATAATAATAAAATAATTATTCACTTCAGTATCAGTAAATATTGCTTTCTTATCAGATGTATTACTGTTACTAGCCGTTGTAGTTGAAGATGAACTTGAAGACATAACTAAATTTTATCTACAATGTAAATCATTTTCTAGACGTTAGTTTTTATGAATAATTCTTTTCTTGTTTAGAATAAATTACTAATATACTTCAGAATTAAACATTACATAAATAGTGCAGTTTTTCGATTGCCAGCATATAGAATTCAATACGTATGGTTTTTGTTTTTTTTAGAGTTTTTGAATAACTACTCGCGAACACAAGAAGAATATCGAGAGAAGTGGTTGCAATTTTACTTGTTAATCTCAAATATACTATCGATTTTACTTAAAGGTATATAGAAAGTGAAGAGGACGCAAAATAAATTAAATGACTTGAGCGTTAGGATGAAAGTATAAAGAGATGACACTTTAATATCATTTTATAGATAGAGGAGAGGCAGAACTATATTGGGGTAAAAAGAAAGTCTTCATCTTTTTTTGAATCAGAAGTTTATGAGCATAATTACGGTGAAAGAAATTACTTGTTTATATCTTACGAACCATGCAGAAAAAGAAGTCTAAACTTGTTGTAGAAGGAGAAACATTCGTTGACATTAAGAATTCCAGAAATTTAGCAATCTCGTAAAATCATAATCGAACGATGATACTCTATGAGTTCATATCTAACTGTTTATTTTAAAAAAAAAATTTTTTTTAGAGTAAAAAAAAGACTTGACCATGATTATTGAAGAAGAAACAAAAGCGTCATCTACTTCGATTTATTCAACAATAATCTAATCTATACTAGAAACATTTTCTTTTATATGAAAGAAATGATTCAATTTTGAAATGATCTTTTTAAAACCACATTCATATCCATTCTATTAATATTTATTTTTAACTTTCTGGAATACTGTAAATTGTATTATCAATTTTTCAAAATCTAAAAACTTTTTTCTAAAAACAATTCATATATATATTCAATTCAATTCTTGATAAGATCGACATTTTCAATCTATACCTCCCTATGAAATCAACACTTACACAATGACCCATTATATTGTACCTATGTGATTCAAACCGGACAAAACCCCACCTATATATAGACAATCAATCGATAGTATTTCAATACTTAAATGATCGGCTACCTCTGATCATCAACCTACCAGTATTGGAGCCAGGATTTTAGGCTAAGAATAACTCAGCCCCTGGTAAGATCTTTGAAAGATGTATTAGTCTTTGCAATAAAATATTTTAACAAATATATCAAATTTTGTGGAAATCATTTGTTTCAATAGAAAAAAATAAGATAAATATGTTAAAATATTTCATTTCAAATACTAATACATTTTTCTATTAGAAACATATACATCATTGAAAGATGTTGCTAGGAAGATGCTCAAAGGTTGTTACAGCAAGAAGGAGTTAAGGTGCCTTTCCTGGCTCTCACCACTGCATTATACCGATAATTATTCTCTAACCGGCGATCTACTGCCGGTGGTGCAAACAAATGTGCAACATGAATAGTTCATGAATAATTTTATTTTTTCAATTATCGAAATAATCTATAAGAACATGGTATATTCGTTTTTTTTTTCTGTTGTTTAACATCCATCAATAAATATATCTAGAATGATAATTCCTCAAACATCAGCAGCAATAACAAAATGAGAAAAAGAAAAAAAAACAAAGAAACATGAAAAAAAAAGAGCAGCCCATTATATTTGTTGCTTAGTGTTATTTTTTCAAATATTTTGTGTTTTAATGGGCAAATAATACATACACACATATATATACATAGACACAAAGAAAAAATATATATTAACGTTCCTTTTCTTAAGCTAACAGACATTAATGGAAGAAAGACTTCAAGGAAAGACACAAAGAAAAAGAAAAATTTAAAATCAATCATTTGTCGTCATAGTTGTTGTTGTCGCTGTCGTCGTCAATGTTGCTATTTTTGATGATATTGTCGATGTTAAATTAGTATATGTTATTGGATCATAACGATGAAGATTAAGTAAACGTATAGCTTGTGTTATAGATGTTGTAACATCAATTTTATTAATAAGACCTTGTTTAAGTAGAATATAAAAGAGTTCATTAGATTTTGATTGAAAATAAATAATAAAATGTGAAAAATGTTCAATAGCCATTTGAAATACAATTAAATTTCTTGATAATATACATTTAATATATGTTGAATAGAATATTAATGAATGTTGAGGATATTTTTCAATATATTTTAATATAAATTCATATGTTTGTTCAATTAATTGTTTATTACCATTTAAAAGATAATTTGTTAATGAATCAAGTATTAATTCAATATGATCTATTGAAATATAATCATCTATATGAGATTTTAATTCATTTAATGTTAATAATATATCATCAATTATAATTGATGATGTATATTCATCAATTGATATTGATAATTTCATACGATAATATTGCATATCAAGAGATTTATGACGTATTGATGAATCGGATGATGATTGTTTTTGAGAATTATTATCGGATAATGAACGATCGACCAAACAAAGACGAACATTAAATGGAATTATTTCATTGGATACAATATTTGTAGAATCTAGATGAAAAAAAAAGAAAAACCCGAAACAGTTAATTTTATTTCTTTTTTTATCAATGTAATCTTTGTTCGATTTAAATGGACTGTGTTTAACTAAAGTTAAACAGAAGTATTCTTGAATATGAAACAACTGAACTAATTTATTAGAATTTTTTTTTTCGTATATTTTCTACTGATATATATTGTGTAATTTGAATAAGAAAAAGAATAAATGGAAGTTGCTACAAGGATATTATCTATCCTTCAAGAATCATTACAGATCAATCAAATAAAATGAAAGTTTGAGTAAAATTAAATATTTTCATAAGTTTTGCTACTGTGTAAGTTTCTGATTTTTGTTGTCTTTAGTTATTAAGCTATGAGAATTCGAAGATCAAAAAGAAAACGGCTGAATGTGTTACCTGCCAACAAGCTGTATGATTATTTTAAAAGCAGAATAACTTTATAAATAATTAGAAGTAATAATGTAAGAATTCAATTAATGGATCAAACGAATATAGACCAAAATCTTCTAATTGGAGCTATTATTCTAGACTTAGGAAGAATCTTTTCATATTCCTTCAACAATTAGACATTGATACTCTGAAAGAGTGAAATCTTTATTCGGAAGGTGTGGAAATTCACTTTTTCTAAGTAAATGCACGAAAAAGTTTTGGCTCCACTTGGAAAAGACAAAACTTTTTCGTGATGGAGGAATATCATATCTCCGACCGGACTTGGAAAGTTTTCGTTTTTCTTCAGCACAATTTCACCGTCCACTCACTCTCTCAATTCNGTGTTGGAGGTAATATTGTTTTACGAATAGAGTACAACGTTGATTTCCACGTCTGAAAGACTGGAACAGGGCCAGCTGTTCCATTTTCACGACGCTAAACAATAAACTCAATGATCTATACTCTGTACAATTGCAACAGACTAGAGCTTACGAATTTTTTTACTTCTTCTTCATAAATTTTTGTAATAGGCTGATCTACATCGTCTAATACTCGACGTTTCGGCTATATCCGAATTGCGGCTACTTTTGATTAACTAGTTATAGAAAGAGTAGATTATGAGTTCTGTTGGATCTATAATATGTATATATGTATGACATAAAATCTTGAAAATAAAAAATCATACTACATATCAAACTATGAATACAAACTTTACTTGGTCAACAATCGAAAAAGATGAAAAAGCTATTATATATAAGAATTATATCGATTAAAACGTGAAAATCAGAACGGTTCATTAATTTTTGTCATAATGAACAAGAACAAGCACAAAAACGAACAACAAGACCAAGAAAAGCAAAATATACACAAGATGATAATAAACTTATGTTAGCAAAAAAACAAAATATATTCAAGATGAAGATTTCGACGCCTACCAAAAAACTTTACGAGCTGTTTCTCATCGCTATATTCATGTGATAAAAGATGCTAAAGATAGTAGTAATGAAGAATAATTTTTTTTGTTATTTATTTATTAAATATTTTTTTCAATTCAAACTGTTGATTACTTGATAACTAAAAAGTAGCCGCAATTTGGAAACACATAAAAAATGAGATCAACGTAAAATTCTGTGTTCCAAATTGCGGCCACTTATGTGTTAATTGGCTTAATTTTTGGCCGCAATTAGGAAGCTACGGACGTTTCAATCCACAAATACTCTTTGAACATTTTCTGGTAATTTCGGTTCATGATTAGGATTTTCATCATTTGATTTTATAATTACATTATTTTTCAATGTAATAGAGCGAGAACACGATTTAAAAGTGCAGACATAACGTGATGAAGTGTTCTTATTTTCTCGTTTTAAATGATATGAATAATTATTGTATAGAATGGCTTTTTCACCTTTTTCGATTGTTAACCAAGAAAATTTCGTATCCATTGTGTGATATTCACTAGCAATCTTTTTTTTTACGCTTATATATCAACATTATCATTACAGTACAACTCATCATGATATACATCGATAACTAATCAATCAAAAGTAGTCGCAATTTGAAATCGAATAAAAAATGAAATCAACGTAAAATTATTCATTCCAAATTGCGACCGATTTTTTCTTAATTGACTTAATTTTCGGTCGCAATTCGTGCATAGCCACGAGAACACAGTAAAAGAAAAATAAGAACATATGGTGAATATATTAGAACATGTCATTGTTGTTAGTTCAACAATGAATACTAATTAATTCCGAAATATGAATTTCAAAATTCTTAGTTAAGATTAGAAACTCATGCAATTTTCATAAATATTGTCGAAGCTTACTAATATTTGATTTTTATTGTGAATAAATAACTTTTTCTGTAATTAGTACATAATGATTAAATGAATAAATGACAAATTCAATTAATCTTGTTCATCTTTTTTATAAAATCAATAATCATATGACTGATTTTGAGTTTCTGTTCTTTTACAGATCGATAACATCCTATACACTAATTTATCTAATTGATAGGATACATCAAAGAATGTCGATGCCGCTGATTTGAAAAGTACTCGAGCTATGGCTAAAAAACAGTACATCCCGCATATTAGTTAGACACAGCACTATTAAACTTTATCGAACATTAGTCTTTGTCGATTCAATTTTTTTTTCTCAACACATCTACAGAGTTATTCATGCGAATGAAAAAGAGAATCATCAAGTTGTATCACATTCTTCAAATATAACTATCATAAGTTCGATAGTTATTCCCATCTGAATGCACTCAATAATGAAACCAATTAGAGATAAAGAATACTTATTATTAATTGAATACAAGCAGCTATGAGATCACATGAGAAATATAAACCTGTTTTGATGCTACAGCCCAGAGAGTCGAACATGGAAGTGTTTTCTTTTTACGATGATTAGTTTATATGTGTATAGGATCCTATGATATTATGAAGATTTTTTTGAGAGGAAAAAGACTTTTTCATAGGATATGAAATCTAATCGTAAATATTGAATAAATCTACTGTAGTTATTGTGCTTGGTATTTCTTGAGTTTGTAAAATAATAATAAGTATTTTAATAAAAATAATCAATTTATTAGAAATAGTTGGTTGTAGAAACTTAATATATAAAGTATAGCAGTAAGTATCGTCGTAATTTTTATTTAAATTTTAATTCTATATAGACCAGTAATTAAAAAACAAAATTTTCTATATTGTAATGAAAGTAACAATGTTTTATACTATGAATGAATGAATGAATAATTGAACCCTAGCAGACAACTGACAAAAATGTTAGAATCTCATGAGAATTGCTGATAGTCAAAACGCTATGCATTCAATGTAATAATAAAATGTCAACGAAACGAGACTAAATGCTTTCTTTTCTTTTTTATCGTTACACTAATTCATGTGTCCGTGTTTTTTTTTATTCATTTTAGGAAATGAAAGATGTAATTGATTTTATCGAGCAACATTTACCAAAAATGGATTAATTATTAATTTTTGATTTTGACTATTGATTGTCTTGTTGATTGTTCTTTTATGGAATCGAGAATTTGTCATCTTATTCTTTGCTACTTATATTTTTTTTTTGATTTTCTTTTCATGTTATATTATTTCCTGAGAGTCAGCGAGACAAAAAAAATATCTTAAAATCATATGTTTCAGCTGTTTTCTTATTTTGAATGGGAAATTCATGTTCGACGACATGGCCATTAAATCTTTGCTTAAAATCATCTGGAACATCAACACAATCAGATGATGACACTAGTTTATCAAAAAATATGACTGAATCAGCCATTATTTCTGCAACTGACAAACATACAGCTACTGTAAATGATTTAATTTACATTTTAGAATATATTTTATTTATTCTTCTATTTAGGTTATTTTCTTACATGGTCTCGGTGATGTTGGGTATGGAAGTTAATTTTTTTTATATGTTTCAGAGAATATTTTTTGGTTTTTCTTTAGAGAAAGTTGGCATGAAGTATTTAATATGTACCGCATTATAAAATCGGTTCCATATGCGAAATTTATTTTTCCAACGGCGTAAATAAAAAGAATTAATTTAGCGTTTTTTTCTTGTGTGAAACACGATCTAACAAGACTGTTGAAGTATAGGAGTAAAAAATATAGACTACCCGATCAACATACTAGAATCTATGAGATTCAAAATTTTTCGGACCCGATCGAACTGTGCTTTGATACTCTCAATGAAAGTTTTGAATCGCAATTGGATAGCAGCCCCGCCAATACGAAATATTATTTTCTTGTGTTTTTCTCAGATGATTAGAGCCCATCGCATCTAAAATTTTCGGATCCGGGACAAACCCGATGGGCTCTACAATCCACAGACTTTATATGAATAACGTCTCCTTATAACATATAAACTATTTTCTTATTGCATTGCGAGAGAGAATGGTGCAGAAATATATGCCAAAATAGATAGTAGAAAACAATCTACTTGTGATTAGCAACAGCAACTACATCGTGTTTCACATATTATTCCCGTAGGGATTCTAGTAACAACTTTTTCATTAATACTTTACTGTTTATATAATAGTCCGGTACAAAAAGTAACGTTGAATATGGGAATGTCTATGACAAGTTGTAAGTGAATATCATGGAGATTTTTCAATTAAATATGATAATTAAAATAGGGTTTGATGTCTTTGGACTTGATCAAAGTGCAAAAGAAGATCAAGAAGGCATTGAAAAATCATCAATGTTTTGTTAGTTTTTTTGTTTTTCTTTATAATTAGATTGTTTTCCATATTTATATGTACATTATTTTTAGTAAATTGTCTTGTAGAAGAAGAAATAAGACATGGAATTCTACCTGAACGCATTGTAAGTGTGAGAATTTTTTGAGAAAATTCATTACATTTTTTCGCTTTTTTGAATATTCAATTATAGATGGTCGGTGGTTTTTCTATGTAAGTTTTAAATTCAATTATATTTCGTTATATCTTGTATGACAATTAGGGGTGGTGCAATTGCAGTTCATGCAGGTATTTTTATATATTTTTGTTTCTTTTATCTTATTCATTATTTTTTAGCACTGACCTGTCCTCATACACTTGCAGGCGTTATTGCTTTATCAACATGGCTCCCTTTATCAACAACATTTCCTGAGGTTAGTTTTATTATTTAGAGAGATATGTATATATTGAATACATATTTATTATTAGGCACTTGTATCAGGTGATAAAAAAATTAATTTACCTATTATTCAATGTCATGGTAAATAATAATTGAATGATAAAAAATTTACAAAGATTTTTTTATACATCATAGGTGATCAAGATCCATTGGTTCAATTAAGATGGGCTCGACTTACTGAACAAGGTATTAAAGCAATGGGTTTTAAACAATATACATTTAAAGAATACAATGATATGGGACATTCATCGTGTGGCCGGGTATAAATTTTCATTTAGTAAATCTGACAAATTCAATCTATACTGTTTTGATTTTGTTTTAGGAAATGAAAGATGTTAGTTCATTTATTGTACAACATTTGCCAAGAATAGATTAAGAAATAATATCGAATATCTGATTTTTGTATATTCTTAGAATATTGGCTTATTTTTGAGTATTTAGTATACATATATATATATGTTTGTATATCTGTGTGATTTTGTTGTTTGTTTTTAAAAAAAAAGAACTATTGTTTGCATAATAAATAAAAGAATTATTAATGATATATATATATATAAGAAAAACTAAATTTCAAATTCTTATTAGTCTATCGATTATTTTTCTTTTTCTTTCTTGAAAAGATTTTGTTTATGTTGAAGTATATTTATTGAAAAAAAAAGAAACAAATGAAAAAAAAGTCAATTATTCTATATCATCACCATCAATTATAAATCCATTCTTTTTCATTATTGCTTTATCCCAATGTTCAGTTATACCGGCTGTAAAATCATTTCGTACGATTTTACCACGATTAACAACTTGTCCATTTTGTTCTTCTTTTACATAAATACCTTCAACTGGACCATCATAAAATTGAGATGGATAATGTACCATTTCTTTTAATACATTATCTGTTGGTCTTGGTCCTTGATACATAATTGGTACTAAAATAATATTAGTTTGTTCAAGTAAACGTTCAAGTGTATCACGATCAGCCCATGTTTGTGTTTGACGATCATATAAATCAAAAGCAAGAAGTCTATCAGGTAATCTTGTATAAGGTATTGAATGTGTTGCTACAACCCATTCACCATATAGAATATATCGTTCGGGAAATGAATTATCACGATCTAAAATATGATAAAGACTTTCACGATGTGTTTCAATCCATGTATAAAGTGGACGAAATTGTGCATGTGTTGTTGATGTTATATAATGTGAACGATTTTGAACGAGTAATTCTCTGTCAGCTGATAATGAAAAACCCATATTAGCACCATCAACTTTTTCTGTTATAACAACATATGGTGTATGATTTGTTTGTTTAAATGATACTAGAAAATCATCAGCTGTGGCAGCACCTAAATTAATAATATGACCTGTACGTAAAAATTTTAATATATTAAGTGGTGTTAACCGTTTAATTAAATCATTAGCTGCATAAAATGATCTTATTGTACATATAGCAACAAATCCTTCATCAAGTTTTGGTTTTTCCATGTTTTTTTGCATACTTTGAACAGCTGTTCGTACACGTTGACCAGGTGTAAGTGTTGGATGATCGGAACGTTGTTGTGCACGTGATACACATAAATCTTGATCATAATCAAAATAGACACATATTGGCTTTCGTGCCCATTGTGCAATTGCAAGCCATTGTTTACGATCTTCACGATCTGGATTACAACGATCTAAAATAGCTTTAGAATGTTTTCCTGGTCGACCTAATTCACGTTCACATGTATCACGTGATCTTGTTTCATCTTGTGATATTATTGTCCAACGATCATCACGTCTTAATATCATTTGTGCTACATAAGATTTTCCTGAACCAGGTAAACCACAAAGCATTATTAAATCAATATTTCCATCTAATTGTCCTTCTATTTCAAGTGGTATTCCTTCGGGTTCATTAGGTAATGGTGGTAATGGTGATTGTCGTTTCCATACAGTACTAACAAATGTATGTACGAATCGTTCTTGTTCTTCTGTTTCAACACTTCCAGGTCTTAATTGTCGTAATTTATCAATGGCTTCACCAGCTGACATAAATGGTTGTGTCCATTCTTGAGCTGTTGGTGTTTGAAAACCATAAATAGCTAAATAACAAGCAATCATTGTACCAGCACGACCTTTTCCACCACCACAATGAATTAATAATGGTGTTTTAGTTGGATCATTAATTAAACGAAAGAATAAATCAACTTGTTCAATAGTTGGTGCTCGATAATTTTCAATAGGAAGATGTGTATGTGAAATAGTTTTATTAAAAAACCATTCTTCAGATAAAGGTTCTTCTTCTGTTAATGTAATTATATGTCGAATACCAATATGAATAGATCCAAGAGCATCAATATCACGTTCATGTCGAGGAGTTGACATGACGGATAGAAAAAATGGAACAATCCAACGAAAATAACGTGGCAAAGAAAACATTTCTAAATGAAAACAAATAATTTATATTAAAGTATAGAAACCAAAAGCAGTTTTTTTTTTTCATTATTTTCAGTCTAACGAATTACGGGAACCATTATTTTGCAGTCTATTTAGTTCAAGTTAGTTTGAAATTGTTTTACTCGATCTTTTTATTATTGTTAATCAGTTACTTCAAGACATTAGACAAAGTTTTTAACCTAATTTCTGCAGATGAGAGAACTATTTTGATCTTACAAAGGAAGTCTTCCAATTGATCAATCATTTTGGAATCCAAACTAAATACATCATGTAGACTCTTGTGAACTCTGAATATTCTGAAGAGATTTCGAATCCTTATCTTATTGCTGCTGATATATTGCATTTTTATTGTATTTTTTAAAATCAATGTCGTGGTTTCCCTCGAGAATAGTAGAGAAATTAGTTTCCGAATTTGATCTTGAAATTTTGTACAGAAATAAATTTTTATCAGAGTAGTTTATTGTGAAAGTTTCCAGCCTTTTAATAGGCTTCTTTTCTGAAATAAGTACATCAAATCTGTATGTGTATATGAACAGTGTATAAGACAAACTTTGGTCATAGCTGTATTTTAGGATAGGAATCATGAAACATTTTGAAACTTTTACAATAAACTATCTTGATGAGTTCAGTCTCTACGGAAAGTTCCAACTAGAAATTCAAAAATAAGTTTTTCAAGTGATCACAGAATTAACTAAAAAAACACCGTAAAATGCAGTATTTTAGCAGCAATAAGCTAAGAGTCTGAATTCTTTTCAGTATTTATAGTTCGTAAATGTTTACATGAAGTACATAGTATTGACTGAAAAGCGGTTTAATTTGTACTTGATATAATAAAGAATCTAAGAATTATTTATAAAAAATACAATATTAATTCTTTTTACTTTCGAATAAGACGATTTTTATATTTCATATTTTGTATAGAAGATATTTTCTAAACTTTTTAAATTAAGAGTAAGTCATCTGCTATCAGAGAACTATATGTAATTCCTTATGTTGAATAAACATAGCAAATTTTTCTGTTATATACTTTCAAAACTTTGAATTAATTCTTCGATCTGCTCATTTCTAAACTCAAACATCGATCCATCTTGCAGAATTTCTTATTATTTCATTGCTATTTTCTTTTCACTTCTCTCTCTCTCTCTCTTGTGTTCATTTTAAATTGACTAGAATGTTAATATCTACCTAAATTTTGATTTCTTCGTGGATCAATAAACGGCACAAGAAGATGTTCACGTGGATTTTGATGAAATTGTGGTTGTTCATCTATATAAATATTCATGAAATGTTGTCGAATTATTTGTGTCCATGGTGTAAATAAATTTATTTTTAATTCTTCTGGAATTTGATCTAATTCATTTTCATCAAAAAGACATTCCCATTCGGTATAAATTGATGCACAATGAAAAATTTTTTTACAACAATAATCTTGAATTTTCTCATTTCCTTGTCCATTAGCGAGATGCATAGTTTGTGCATAAGCTAACATTGCTAATTTATATTGTTCATTTCGTCGTGCTATATCACCTAAACGTAACCAACCTTTTTCAGAATCAGGAAAACGAGTACACATTTCTCGTGCATAAATAAATGCTTGATCACATTGTTCAGATAAATTATATGATAAAACAAGATGATCAATTATATTTAAATTAAGATTTTCAACTGAAAATATTGTACATAATGAATTAAGACTTTTATCAAGTGAATGATTATCATTATCACTTAATGTTATATGAAATTGTTTACAAGATAGACCATATTTTTTTCGAAAAATATTTCCTGCATTCCAAATAATTACAACCCAACAAACACTTTTCGGATCACCACCAAGACCAAGAGAAAATATATATTTTGTATCAATTTTTGTTGCATTATCATATAAATCATCAATTTTATTCGATAAATCTGTTGTTAATTGACGTAATTCATCTTTAGTTATTAGAGTTATATGATAAGGAGATGATGGTACTGTAGTCATACTAACAGCAGTGGCAACTTCATTTGCCATAGTATCAATACGAGGACCAAACACACCAATATAGCCACCACCACGTTTTATAGCTATATCATTTTCAGCCATGATAGCACTCTTTTTATCACTAAGAAAAAGAATAAAGATCGATTTCTGATTTTATTTCAAGATACCAATTAGAAATCTAATAAAAATAAACAAAAATAGTATTTACCAGTAGTCAATAAGAAGATGATATCTGACAGCCAATACGTTTACTATTGATTTCGATTTGTTTCTATAATATGATTTATATGGAAAGTGTTCGTCTTAAATATCATAAAGACGAGTAATAAGTTGTAAGATTATTGCACAATTTCGGCATCTACATCAAACAATCATAAATTTATTGTGTCTTGTGCAATAACCAAATGTTATTGCATCGCTTCTGTTTTTGTATTTATTCTGTCACGAGTACGACAGAAATAAAAAATAAAATGACTCAGATAAAGAAAAGAAAAGAAAAGAAAGCCACGCGAACTACCATCAACAAACTTGTATTGTGCCTTTCTGCAGAGAAAGCCAACGCAAAAATGCTATGATTTCTATAGAGGAAAATCGTTTGAAATTCATTTCGTTCATAAACGATTATATAAACTTATATGCGGAGAAAATTACGATATTCATCTAATACAAAGTTAGTAGAAACAGTCCTAGTGAATGCACTAAGTTCAAGATATCCTGCTACCAGTTGTCACAAGAACCTTTGGATACTAGAGTTTCGCGTGGAATGAGATTGTCCCATCCCATCGGTCCAATGGGATAAACATCTTTTACAGAATTTTCTTTTTTATTAAGAACAAAATCGTTTATTATACAAATAAATCTAAATGATACAAGCAAAACATTCTAACTTTATTGAATGATATTAATATGTATTTTTTCAGAAAGTATTCTATCCCAGCTATTTAAAAATTTATTCGTATAATTAGTAATTAATTGGAAATTACAGAAAACTTTTTCATAATAAAACCACGATATTGTCATAGTGCCATTTCTTTTACATTTAGTGCCGAAATATTAAGTTAGTGACTGTTTTGTTTGACTAGAATATATTGAACCAATTTTTAAAATAAATAAGACCATCGAAAAATCGAACACCAGTTTTTAAAGCAAATATCTCACTTTGATCATAACTATTTCGATTATTAAATAAATGTTGTATATCAACAATGCAATCTAGGACGATAATATGTGTTGATCTAGGCCAAAATAAAAAAACATTATCATCAAAAAACCTCTAAACTTGAGTTTCATGGTGAGGTAGTGATACATCACTAAACAATTGATTGGATTCAATTAAGTTAAAATTAAAAACTGTAGTAATAAACATGGAATAGGTCTATATAATATAAAATATTTATTTTGATATACAACAGTTATAAAACGATAATAGTGAAAACTTGTGTGAGAACAATGTTTTACTTATGATATGAATGACTAAGTTTCATAAGGACTAAAATGATTACAAGTAAACGAATCACTTCAAGAAATCCAACTTGTTCAGTAACATTAATAGCATACTGAAAAACAAAATGGGTGACTTGAAAAACTTTATTCTATTTAATGATGTACATCACTTAATAAATCCTTATGTAAAAAGGATGTTTTCCCATTCGATTTCATTCAAATGTCATTGAAATTCACCGTAGTTGACTCTGCGAATAAATCTTTATCACATAATGATTATTTAACAATTCTTCGTCTGTTTTCTATTGATTTTTACGTGAATTATTTGATTAAGAACGTCATAGGAAACCAATTATAAATTGAACTCGAATAAAATACATTTTCAGTATAATGTCAATATCACCTAATTATTCATGAGTGAGAAAAACAATTTTTTCTTTTATGTTTTTTCTACACAGAAGACTCTAATATTTAGTTGTTGTTCAATAAATTATAACAAATAGCTAATAATCAATTACAAAACTTATTATAGATTTCATATTATAAACAATCGTACAGTAAAAAAAGATATGTTCATACGATTTAATTTTATATCAAATATACTCGCCATATGCACTAAAGTTACCTTAAACTTATTAGAAATTTATTGTTTTAACATATAAATAAATATGTATCACAGATTGTTTATGATTACAATAAAAAAAATCATTCGACAATCTAAAATTACATAATCAAAAAATTAAGCAAAATAAGCTGCATAAAGTTGTCGAGAGCGACCTATTGCTGCATTAGCAATAACACCAGAGTTAAAATGAAGAAATGTATCAATTGGTGCTACCATCGCATAATCAGCGACGATTTGATCACGTGTCGAACCTGCCGCACGCAAACATAGATAAATAGGACCAAAGATAAGAAAGAAACATGAAACAACACATAAAACACGAACTAATGTCGAATTTGAAAAACGACTTAGTTTTGATGATGAACGAGCTGATATTCGATGATTTTCTATTGGAAAACTCTAGAAAGTAAAAACAAAAAATATTCATTGTCAATCAATATCGAATATTATACAACTTACAATATCGATATGAGCTCGATAACCTGTTGAATAGATCAAAGCTCGAATTTTATCTTTTAATTCTTGAAAATTCCATCCAACTAATTGTTTCTGACATTTAATCTCTTTAATATTTTTTTCTGAACGTGTATATTGTTCAAGAGCATCTCTGAATGAAACAGCTTCACCAGCTGCAATCGTTTTCTTTGATGGAACAACCGCTACACGCCACCATTGTTGTGTTACATAAGTTGCTAAATCAATGGTAAAATTAAAATCAGTCACATTACGAGTATGATGTACAGCATGCGTATGATAATGACCATCAGCTGAACGACGTTGTTCATATGTTGTATAATGCTATAAATAATAAATTTGTATAAGTTTTTTTAAATAGATTTATACAATACCTCAACATGATAACCATGAATGTTAACAGCTAAAGATGGTTTTTCATTGAGATACGTCATAAAATAAAGCCATAATTGATCAGGATTTTTATCAACAAGTGGATCAAACGAAAGAACACCTTCTTTTTTACGTTCGATGATTGCTCCAGATGGTTCAGTATACGGGGTAACTTCATTATAATGTAAAACAGCATTGTTAGGCACTATTGATATATCAAAATAGTTAGGTGGTAACTCGCCGATATCAGGTGCAGATGGACTCGGATATTCATTATTATTCGGCGAATCTTTGTTATTATTTGGCATTAATATATTCATATCTGAATTTGAAACAGCATCTGAAGGAACTGTCCATGCAGGTGCATTAGCTGATGACATATCTACATTAGTAAAACCAACTGGTTCAACCTTATATTGTGCCATCTTGACTATCAAATGCTCTTCTGTTTGTGATCTTCTCCAACGTGAATTTATATAAAGGTGTTTGATAAACTGATAGAATAAACATTTACACAAGAGTCTTTGTTGTCAACTTGATGCATGTATACTGTAATTTCAGTTGTATGTTGTAAGACAACTATGACGCAATTGCCCCTTAAAATTATCAATACATATCTTGACAAAGCAAAACCATTCTACTTACATAGTCTTAAGAGTTTTAATTTCAAAATACAAACTTGGTTCATCATAACTAATTAGTAAATGGAGAAAAACTGTTCTAAGTTTTCATGTTACATTAAGTTTGTTATAGCCACTATACTTGACATTAACCGGTTACAATAAAGCGCCTTAAATATTGTTCTAGTTTATCGTGCTTTTTGAATTAAAAAAGAAATTTCATACTATGTACCTCATAACATTAAATTTTGAG
>CAJNSZ010000021.1:814250-871772 GCA_905329745.1 Rotaria sp. Silwood2
AAAGTGAAAGTTTTTTGTTACAAGCGTCGATAGATTTTCCTGAACCAAATTCGTGAGAAATGGATATTGGACACATCCGTTTGATACGCTAATGCCACACTCCTTGAACGGATCGTTGCAGCCACTGCACGCATGGCATTGAAGACCATTTGTCCATTGACTCAAATCTATAACAATCGAAAGCTTGTTATCTATTAAATTAAGTTTCACTGTATCAATTTTCTACCGAGAAGAGGGAGACAGATGAAGAGCGAGTATCTAAGACCTAGCATGAGAAGACTATGTAGACGCTTATAATGCTGTTGTTTAGAACGAAGTAAATTATATAATCAGATTTTTATTTTTTATACGTGCCCACATGTATAGGATTAGTGGCCGAAGCAGAAGAGAAGCTTCTACAATGCATGAGCAAATAGAATCTTTGATCAAATCGTTTCGTCAACACACTCACTTATCGTATTCAAGTGTTTATCACAAGTAACCGAATGGTCACAGTAAGGGAGGAAGAGTACGTATCGGCGGAATAAAGACGAGAGAACTGGCGTACTCCTACTCAAAAATTCATCCTTACGCTCTATCTTTTCGAATAGAGAATATCAGTTATTCAGATAATTTCTATTGAAAACTACGTTGCGCTCTTCCTGCTGGAACCTTGCCCATGTAGCTGCGGAAATATTCCACATTGCTATGATATTTGACGTGAAAAATCCAGTATTACTAAGAAAACAAAATTCTTCACTCGAAAATATTTTGCTCAACTCGACAAAACGATATAAAATACAATTCAAACAGTTTCCACAGACGAAACATTATCTGGAACAAGACATTCTGCAATAATCTCGATTTCAACGATCAGATGAAAAGCGTGACTCATTTGATTGAATTGACAAGTTATCATAAAATATTATTATTAATGAGATAAGGGATCATGAATGTGGGTATGATGGCTTGTTCAGATGAGAATGAGTGTGAGTATAGGCGTACGGGAGGATCGGATATGGGTCGAGATCTGGGTTTAGTGATGAATGTGCGTGTTGATGGGCAGAGAAAGGCATGATGATGTGGGTTTCAGTATGATGTGTGAATATTGAAGTGAATAGACGGCACACATATTTTGTTCATCTACTTTTTACTTTATTAGTTTTATCGTTCACTATCCAGCAAGATCTATTCATACTGGAGTCGATAAAAGAGAGTCGATAACTCATTAAATTGGTGTCCTCGACAAATTTGATTTCATCTGTGTTAGAATTTCACAGAAGCTGCCTGAAAGTAGACCGTGGTAGAATAAGCCCCATAACACCATTTTGTGTGCTGCCCAGAGCGAGAGCAATAGTCGACGTCTCCCATATGTGTACAGTATCGAATAATAAATGATAATATGCTATTTTCAGCCATCGCTCTAAAGGCTGGTCAGATTAACTTTCATAATTTGACCAAACTTCCATGTGCTATTCATGGTCTAGAAACATCGAACACAAAAACAAGTCAACTAAAAACATTGGAAAGATACTGTTACTGGGACATGTTATTGAACTTTGTACACTCCTATTTTGTACACTTCAATCAGAAAAATTATAATTCTGAATGTAGATATGGATGCGAGCTTGCATTAAAGTTGTTTACAGTATATATACACTCATATCAGAGATGTTCACGGGTTGATCCATTTTGACCAGACCCGTAACCCGTACCCGGGTTAGACCTATGACGGGTCACGGGTTTGCGGGTTAGATATTTGCACGGGTTTACGGGCTCACGAGTCGGGTTTATCGTTTTACATGTAACCCGCGGGTTAACCCGTTCACAAACTTTGCCTGTCATTTCTTTTCATTCTTCATTCTTTCGTTTCACAGATAGCTACGCTCAACATTCATTCTATTCCTTCGTTTCTCTACTGTTTTAGTTCTTTTTATTACTTCTTTGGTTCTTTGACATGTGAAGTCTTTCTTTCATTGTCATTACTACATCTTCATTCTAGTTATTCACCCACTTGTTTCGAAGCATGCACTAAGGACAGGCGATTCCGATCCCAATAACATTATGTTGCCAATTCCGACACGATTCGATTTCGACAGTCAACAATTTTGAAATTGGTAACATTTTCATAAAAGATAATGCACTTTTTTCTCTGCATCTTAACAAACAGTTGAACGAGTGATTTAGAAACATATATAAACAAACATTTGATAAACAGCAAAAGAAGACACTTCCAACTCTGTTTAGCATCAAATACGTTTAATTCAAAGGCTAGCGTGAATACTTTACAATTACTTGTTAATCAAGGAATAAGCCGTTCCAAATTGGAATCGGAACTGATGATTCTGATTCTGATCCCAAAAACATTTCATATTGCCGATTCCGATACCTAATAAAGTCAACTTTGCCGACCCTTAGCGTGTACACGTATATGTGCGTTTTTTTAAGCTTGATGATAGAAATACAAGATAACATCGACATTTTTTCCGTCCATTTATTTTATCATTTTTTTCGCGCATTTCTTTTTCTGATAATTTGTACGATAAAAATGTTCATCCGGTCTTATGAATATCAGTCTTCACTTCACAGTTTAGCCAACTCATGAGTGATTTTTTTAAACAATTTATGTTGTCAAAATTCACGTTTCTAAAATTTGTATTAACCCGCGGGTAACCTGTGACGGGTTGATAAGTGTTCAACCCGTGCAGTAACCCGCGGGTCCAAAGAAAAATTATTCAACCCGTGAGACGGGCCGGGTTCGATCACGAACGGGTCGGATCAAAAAAAAACCTGTCATGAACATCTCTGACTCATATTCACAATCTTGCAAACATTCAGACGACGATGTCTACACTGAGATCTCAGCTGCATCCAATCACGTACCCACACTTTATGGATTTGATTTTTTTCGATGTTCTAATAACAGTGGAACAGTTCGTTTGATTTATCTCAATGACTTCTCTCCTATGCACTTGTACTATGCTTGAATTTGGTATCTGCTTTATTTTGTTGCTTTGATGTGTTGATAGCGCCTGTTCTAATCCTTTCCTTTTAGCTTTTTCATTACTATTTTCTAAGTAGGTTTGTTCTTGCGTGTTCTAGGCATCCTCAGAAAATGCCATATTTTTTCTGAATATTATTTACAAGATTGTTTGCGAAAAGAACCTCCAAACAATGTTTTTCTCGATCCGGAAACGAACTCTTAGATTAGATTTTTCTCTGAGTTTGTTGCAGTAAAACTTGAGGCATTTGTATTTGTTGGCTTTGTGAGCTCAGAAGCTGATCAGTACTGTCACGCACATAATTCCATCGTCAGAAATTAACTAGTTTGAATTGGATATATGCAGATTTCTAATTCAGTTCAATCACTTTCCGTTAATTAGGGTGTCATCGAGGTACGCTTTTGATCGATAGTTTGAATGAGAGCAGGTCCATGATTTTGATTCTACCTGTAGGAATATAGTTAGTGGCGAAGACAGATTGCTGTCTTCCTAGTAGTTAACATGTCGGTTACTGTTGTCGTCATGTATACCGCAGTATCTCTATTTTTTGATTGTGAATGAATTCATTAAATAATTTTCTGCAACTAACCTTCCATTCAAGCCATCATTAAAAATAAGAACACTGCGCAGTAAAACTTGATAGATATAATTTTATAGGTCTTCCTAGAAATAATACTTTTCTACGTCGTTTTTATATGCTATAGGGTCATCAACAGCAATGATGATTATTGTTGATTTGTCTTTGAAATGTTCCATCATGATGCGTTTTGATATCTTCCCTGACGAGTACAGTCGTTTTACGAATCTAGATCAATAGCACATTCTCGTTTTGCTGTTGCTGAAGAATATTTGAAGTGCTATATTGTATCATTCAGCGTTTTATAATACACACTGAGTTGCCTTTATATGTGCCAACGATGTTCTTGAATCACTACCAGAGCAATATTGATTTTAAAGCACTCAAGGATGGACATTATAATTCCCTTCAATTAAGCTTTGAAAGTTTTAGTATTGATTCGGATCTCTGTTATATCATTTAGAGTAAAAGACTATCCTATCATATGCTTGGATTTTGTGGAAGTTCCTTGTATGCTCACGAGAAAAGGGCATACTGGTAACTAAAATGTTTTTTTTTCAATTCCTATTTTCAAAATCATTGTGAAAAAAGCTTTGGTTAGCTAGTCCTAAAATGTTTTACTAGAGCTCATTTTAGGCCTATATATACAACCGTACCTATCCGAATACGGTGCGAAAGTCAAATGTCGGTTGTATTAGACAGATCTAGTTCATTGAGTTTTAATCTGAATCTATAATAAGTCTATCTCCTATCAACCCATATTCATCCAGATTAAAAGGTGCGATGAATCGAGCCATCATGATATTCAATTTTCTTTCCCGATCGAAATAGAAAGGCTATTCATTTCTAAAAAAATAAAGAAAAAAAAGGAAATTACTGCAAAATAAGGAAATGTTCTTTCTAGTGTTTGACACTAAGTTTAATAGATACAAAATTTATTACGATAATAAGAATCATTTCAATTTCCTAACTATTCCAAAGAACATTTCTTTATATTGAATGTTTTCATATGGAAAATTAGAAACTATATTCCAACGAATGATTACGTATCAAAAGTTTCCTATTTTTTTCTTTTTTTTTTTCTTATCAACATAAAAGATATTTTTATCATAGAAGCATTTTCAATTAGTCTATGACATCTGATATAATACTCTCTTATCAGAAAAATGAGTAGGTATTATCATGAAAACCATTTCAAGCGGAAATAACGTCTTTTGCATTTCAAAGTTCTATGAAATAGATTTTGTTGAGTATCCTGAACGAGACTATAATAGATAAAATATTCATTCACTGAAAATAATGAATTTCTTTGAAAAGCTACATTACTGTCTAAATAATTCATTTGAAAAGCTCAATTTTCACTTATCATTAAATTTGATGTAGAGAAATGAATTTCCGTTTGAATCTAATTGACATTTTTTTATTTAATACTTTTTCATCGTATTATTATTCTTGAAACAAGAAAAACTTTTTATATAAGTATTATATATACACTGACGGTCACAAGACAAAAAAAAATAAAACAAAAAAAAAATGAAAACAGAACCAAATATGTTTATATAAAGAGATGGAAGTGACAAAAAAAAAAAAACGAATATATGTTTTTTCTTCAAGCATATAAACATGATTATCAATGACTTAAAGTAAAGTTCATTGTGCATGTTAATTAATTGAACTACAAGAGGAAAAAAAATCAATTATTCACATAAAATAAATCATTATCGTTCAGGATCGCTTGTATCGGCAGTTAACATTTGATATAAGACTCGATCAGACATACAACCTCGAATGAATTCTTCTTCTGTAATAACTCTATAGAAAAAGAAAGAAATTTATATAATAGAAAAATCATAAAGATTCTTACCCATTTTTATCTTCATCCTATTAAAGAAATAGTTTTCAATTAGTAGTTATTTAAAATAAATGAAATATTGAAAAAAAAATTATCTTACCATAACAGCAAATATTTGAGTTGTTCGACTTTCAGGTGTATCAGTAGGATCACGACCTGCAACGGCGCCATTTGATGCATTTTGTGCAACACCAGCACCGAGTAAATCATAAATAGACTATATACAAAATAAAACATTCTGTCTAAAATTAAGTCATTTATATCTTACTTCAATAATTTTTAACATTTCTTGTCGATCGATACTTCCATTTGAATCAATATCATACATTTTGAAAGCCCATTTTAATTTCTTTTCAGGATTACCTTTTGCTGAAAAAAAAAGAATCTTTTCTTATTCATTGTCATATATTCAAACAATAAATCATACCTGTAATATTAATGGCCATCAGAAATTCTCTATAAAAGAAAAAAAAAACCATTATTTTCATTCAACAATGGACATTATCAATATTCAAAGATAATAATAAAAGAGACAGACAAATCCGAACATAATAGGAATAATCGATTAGAATAAAAGCATTTGCTAATGTCGACATAATGATTGATCGATTCTCATATGCTCATATTAATGAACAATATAAAACGGAAATAGTCAAATACGTATGTTTAAGAAGCGAATTATAATATTAATATATTTATGGAAGAAATAAAATACAAAAACTTACTTAAAATCAATTTTTCCAGAATTATCAGCATCAAATGTACGAAATATATGTGTGCAAAATGCTTCAGCTTGTCCGTTGGGAAAAAATTGGCGATAGACTTGAATGAATTTTTTTCTTGTCAATTCACCATTGGGACAATCGAGCTAAAGAAATAAATACAAAAAAACAAAAGAAAAGATTTATTATTCTAATAATGACAAACATAAGATTAATGTCAAAATCGAAATGTTCATTGTCTTGTGAATGGTTTCTTTTCAAATAGCGGTTAGCTTTGTTCATTTCAATCAATACATGTAGTCAAAGTATATTCCCAGTTTGATGGAAAAAAAACCGATGCATATGCAGCAATTATAAAGATTTCTTTTTTTTTTTTCATTTTTCCAAAGGGACACTATTATCAATTGTAGAAGCATTAATCTGTTGAGATGTATCATGCTACTTGTTAACATATGATCACTTTCCTATTTCTTCTCTCAAATAAACATTATCATAATTAGATATTTTCAAAAGTTATTTTTGTTTTTCATCATAAAGTCCAATTATTAGTTTTGTTCCTACCAATAATATTCTTCATTTTCCTTTTCTGTCTTTTAAAAATTAATTTCTATAGTCTATTGGAAAGATTAATTCATTATGCAACGTAACATGTGCGCATGACTTTTCCTTTGTATCTATTACTGATTTTATAGGTTACTTTTTTTTGAGCGTTTAGAATATGATTTCACATGGGAAAAGACGATTGCATTGTAGGAAAAATATTTGAAAAACATCTCATGAGAATATTGCTATTTTTTTCCATTAGAAATGAATTCTCTTTGATAAATAACGACTCATCACTTCCATAAGAGTACATGTAATAAGAATATATTAAAAGCTATAGATTTTTAAAAAAAACAGAATACATGTTTTTCTTTATAATATCAGCTAGAAAGTTTGTCAAAAAGATCGATTCATACTATACGAATAATTTAAAATATCTTACTCAACTTCCTATCATACAATACATCAACATATTTATCTACGAGAAAAGTAAATCTTATAGGAAACCAAAAAAAAAAAAAACAATACTCCTTGCTGTAATATGCAAATATTCTGATGTTTTTCATTTATTGACAGACAATTTCTCTTCCGTTCTATTTCTAAATGACGATCATTAAATTCTTTTATAGATTATTTCTATTGAAATACAAAAAAAAAACAATAATATTCCTAAAATAATTATGATGAGAAATAGAAAATTGTAAAAAAAATCATGTACTCAATACTATTACAATATGGTTTCTTTTTTTGTATTCTATCGTCAAAACTTAATCAATTGTCTACTATTCTCCATGGTAGAATGCTTTTTCTTCCTCAAATATAGAAAATATCATTGTTTGTGTTCATTCATCCGACGTCATTATATCTACTGGGATTTTGAAGAACATTAACGTTATTTGATGAGTATAGCTAACATTAGTAAGTCGATCGTTCTTTTTTTGTTTCGTTTCTACTATCTTTTCTTTTTTTCTTTTTTTTTTGTATTCATTGATTAAAAATCGAGTTGTTTGCTTCTCATATTGTTTTCTCAATATGTAGAGAGATTTCTATGACTAGCGAGACCGTGTATGGATCAAACGAAAATATAATTATATATTTAAATTTATTGGTCGTCCTCAATCTATGTCGATGATTATTCATTGTTTCCGCATACATATTTTAGTTTTGTTTAGTACTCTGGAAGCTGCTGCCAAACGACGTGATCTACAAACGGCACATCCTATGACAGAAGTACTATAGACAACAAAAAAAAAGTCATCTATAAAAAACGTTTTGTTATATTAATTTACGATTTGTCATGGGAAATCGCAGAGGAACGAGAATAAACGCGACAGCATTTGTTTTTATCATCAATTTTATTTCTATGAATATTGCACGTATACTAATTGAACCTTTTAACCTATATTTGAAAGTGAAAAATGGTAAAAATGAATAATTGAATGAACAATAAGTTTATGTAAATCATCGGAAAAGAAAAAAAAATCGCTAGATGATGAGGATGACAAACAATATGTGTATATATATATATATGCTCGCTCGATTGACTTCTTGACTCAATCCTTTTTTTTTTTGAAAACACACACATATCCTTATAGGATGTTACTAATGGCTATGAAACGAGAAACTAATTCGGGCTAAATTCATCTTTAGATGTAGTCAACTGACAAAGTCAGAGGAAGAAGAGGAGGTTTTGTAGTTTGCTTTGCGTGTCCTATTATCATAGAAACGAGACGCAATGAGGCAAAAAAAAGCGTGAGTAGGGAAATGTAAGTCAGGAGTGGTTTGAACATCATTTAGTCCCTAACGTAGTCTCGAACAGGAAAAACAATTTCACAGTACCGATGAACCATATGATTATTTGATGTGTATACAAGAAGGAAAAAAAGAGTTACTTTTTTATGTTTTTGTTTTTACGCATATTACTTTTATTTATACTTACAATAAAACCTTCATACCATTCAACAATTTGATCTTTAGTAAATTCTGTATTTTCTTCAAGAAATTCTAAATCCGCTTTGGATAATTTTTTTTTAGATGAAACACACCCCATATTCTTCTTTATAATAATTTTCTTCAAGTTGATGATAAATAATAAGCATTGCTCAATTAATCAGAATTGCATGGACTATGTTGAAAAGAAGATCAACTACAGATAGAGTTTTGTTTTCTTAGTGATATTTCAAGTTGTTCCATTTTGAGAAAGCGGGACTAACTCTTTGACGGTTCTCTCGCTTCTTTTTGTCTCTTTCTCTCTCTCTCTCTTTCTCTGTTTTTTTTTGCGCTCTATCTATGTGTATGCGTGTGTTTGTTTGGATGATTTTCTCTCTTTCACTGTTTTCTTCTTGGCTTTTTTTTAGAAGGGAAAGAAAAAAGAAAAAAAAAAGCCATGTCTCCGAAAACAATATGGAGGTCGAGATGGGCGGATGAACGAGCCTCTCTTACATCTTCATCATTACATCCATCACTCAAATTTATAATTCAATTGACAAATACATATATTAGTCGTCGATGTCATCATTCTTCTCGTCATCTATCGGGTTTCTATTGCGCTTTCATATATAATGATGACGATGGTATACACAAAAGGCGGCAAAAAAAAGGAACACATTTTCAGAAGAGTAATTCTTATCTTTGTTCTTCTGGTTGAAACAAAATAAAGAAGACATATTACTGCACAATATTAAGTTAATCTTTCTTTTATTTCAAAATTTTTCTTATATGAAAGGAAATAAGATTCACATTTTATTATCAAATCGGAAAATTAGAAGTATATCCACAAGTGCTGATCTTTTCTTTTGTGTTTCAGTAGTTCGGAAAAAAAAAGACAACAAAACTAAGAAAAGAGAAAAAAAGAGAAGAAAACTTCTAAAGTTGAAATAAAGAACTATAATTGTCAAGATCAATTATTTCCACAGTTAATTCATTATATGCTAAAATGAGTTTATCATCAAATATTGATATCGATTGAATTTGATTATCGTTTGATGGTTCAATTTTAGTTACATAAATTTCATGAGTAACACAATCTATACAATTTCGTTTTTTATCTAAAATAAACCATAATTGTTTACCATATTTAACTGTTTTATTTTTATTTGTTGCCGATGGATATATTTTAATTTTTGGTAAAAATGTTGAAATAATTTTTATTGGATCAATTAGATCATTCATTGGAATTTTTTTAATTATATTATAATTTTGATCTTCATCACAAACGATTAATTGAAACGTATTTGAATCATTAGTTAGAAATGTTATTAATGATTTTGTTGTTACAGTAAAACCAATAAAATACTGTATATCAGGATATAATTTTGTTAAATTAATATTTTTTTCTTGAAAAAAACCATCTAATGAACATTTAATAAATATTTGATTATATTCTTTATTTGTAAATAAATAATAACAATAATCATCATAAGCAGTTGATTGTATTTGATTATTACGTTTTAAGACAGTTTGATAATATGAATCATCCATAATTAATAATAAGTCTTTATATAATGTATCATATAGAAAATATTGTGTATTGATATTTTCTTTTATAATATCATAAAGAAAAATTTTTGTTGAAGTTATTATATAGAATAAATTACTATCAATATGACCAAGTGATAAAATATCACCTAAAGATCATAAAAAATAAAACATATTATAATTAAAAATTTTAAGAAAAATAATTCGATTTTTTCAATGTTATATTTCAAATAAAATTAAACTTAAATAAATATCTTCATACTCATAAAAATTTATAGTATAGATAGCATTGATTCTTAAGTGAATTTATAAGTATTCTTGATGATAAATAAGTACAAAATGATAGTTTCCTATGTATAATACATTTGTATGTAAAAAGAACTTTGAGAAGACAATGATTGTTCAATGTGCTTTGAAAAGTGTGTCTCGTTTTCTTATTACCATAATTGAATAAAATGAATGTAATTATAGGAAAATAAGGGTTAAGGAGTATTATTAATATAGTCATCACCAGGATTTATCTTCAGTATAGAATCTTACAACGAACAGCTCGCTATTGATCAACATCGACTAACCTAATGTTTTTTTTTTGCTCATAAGTTAGACTAGTAAAATTCTGCAAGAAGAAAAGCATTTAGACCGTCTTTCCAAAGTTGTGACTGTTTTAATAAATTTTAAATATATGAGTAAGGTATTGCCCGGAACATCTAATGATCCTTGGAAAATCCAGAAAGTTTCGGTCACAATGAATGCATCCTTGTGCGGATATGAATTTTCAAGTACAGTTCATATTTTACGAGATGATCAAAATAATCGAGTTTTTTTTTCAAATTCAATATCTCGAGGAAAAAGCATTCATTTTAATCGAAACTTTCAAAATGTTCGAAAGGCAATTAGACATACGTATAAGTAGAATTTTAGATCGAAACTCGACCATTAAAATGTCTGCAATAATACCTTGCTAAAATATTGGAAACTTATTAAATCAGCTATAAGTTGCGAAAGAAGGCCTCAGGGCTCTTATTCATTCAAGCTTTTACTAGTCTTAATAAGACCTACTTATGGAAAAAAATCAGTTCCATCAACGTTGTTCACTTGTGGATCTTCCCACTTTTATTCGAAGAATTTTATCAAAATATCAAATAATTAGATAACAACTATATATGCATACGTCTTATTATTAAATATGACTTATACCTGTTTGAAATAGTTCCATTGATCTTGCTTATGAGACAGCATCACTAGAATAAGCATTGCTTTTAGTATGATATTATTCCTTTATGAAGATGGTAGTGAGAACCTTATAAATTCTAAAAAGGGACAATGACGAAAAGAAGTTTTTGTGTTTAATTGATATTACCACTTAGTTAGCTCAAATGTAAAATCTATTTTACAAATCTGATGTAGATTTTTTGAGAAAATAAGCCAACAATAAAAAAAGACTGAAACGATCAAATATTTTATTCTATTTCTTTTTTTTTTCACATCGCTAAAACGCGATGAGAATAAAGTATCTATTAATAGATGTTCATGCTCATGCAGAAGGGCATTTTCAATGGATTATCTTTCTGTATATATCTCTTTGCTATGATTAAGAGATTGGCTAATCGATAAGCTTCTTTATAAACATTATCATTGTGCAAAAAAAAAGAATATTTAAACTTCGTATTTCAAAACATAACAATCATTTCCTGTAGATATACTTATTTCTATGCATTCGAGTTAAATCTTTTCTCATGAAATTGTGAGAATAAAATACAGTTTTCTTACTAAAATACCTTCATCCCAATGAGTTTCTTTGGGTTCATTTTTTTGTATATCAAATATATAAAGTATATTGGGATTATTCATATTATAAAGAAGAACAAATCGTTTATTAGCACCGACGAGTAAAGCATCGTTACAGAGTATTGATCGTTGGGAAATTTTCTTTGACGGTATCACAGACGATTTTTGTTGGTGTTGGTGTTGGTGTTGTTGTTGTTGTCGCAGATTTTGTGAGATCTTTGAAAATTTAAATTGATCAGATCTAATAGAAAGATTTAGAAAATATTTGCATATAACACAAAATAATAATTTATATTTATTTTAATTTATATACTGAAATTGAAAAATACACTCCTGGGCAAAAGTCTTCTCCATTCCCGCCTTTCTTCATTCTTTTTCGTATAGAGCTTATTTGATCTCAAGTGAATGTTAGTTACAAGAATGGCTTAAGTATTTTATTGTAGTTTAGTGTATGATTGATGGCAATGTGCTTTAATGAAGACTACATATTTCCATACAATTGAGCAACACTACAAATAAGTTAGTTGACAGAATGTTTTACGACTGTGTTATCTCTTCTTTTTGTATCTGCTATCTGTTTTACTGGTTTGGGCCATTAAACACTCTTCGTCGTCGACTCAAAGCTCTTCCGAGTATACGGTATAGTCGATTATATAAATATAAATAGAGTAAAGCTAATAAAACATTAAGAAAATATGAAAGAAAACAGATGACCCAACTATGAAGTATTCTATCAACCAAGTCATTTGTAATATTGATTGACTGTATTGAATGACATACGTTCTTCATTTAAGCAGCTCGTAATCAATTATACATTACACTAAAATACAGTATTTTGGTCATTATTATAACCAGTGCTCACTGAAAACCAAAGAAGTTCGATACGAACACAACAAGGGAGAAAACTTTTTGTCCAGAGGTATATATATATGTACATATATATTATTAGATAAAATCTGAATACATACGTATTATTTAGATATGTTTCTCGAACAAGTTTTGTTAAGTCAATTTCATTACTATCTATTGGTGATGTAGCTATTGGAATGGTCTTTGATGGAATGGAATTTTTCTTTTGTTGAAATGCTTCAATATCAGCTCGATTACTAAAACTTGTAGAATGCATTGGAGTTGATAATGTTGTTTTAGGTGTTGGTGTTGCAGCAAATGTTAAATGATTTTTTTCATTATGTTTTATATTAGAATGAGCAGATGAAGATGATATTATAGAATTTATGGAAAAAACAATTTTTTCAATATTATATAATACAGAGGGTCTATATTGGAATGATTCCGCTATTTGTCGTTCAGTAACAAGTACTTTATCAAAAGCACATTCACGATGTAAATTGAACAAATTTTGAAACATTTTAAATAAGCCTTAAAAACAAAAGAGAGAATTTTTATTTACTAGATATAGTTCAACAATAAAACCCAAAGGGAAAAAAACATCCGTACTTGAAGAGGATGTCAAAAATATCTTCTAAAACACTTTTTAGTTATTTCAAGTCTACTATCAACATATGTCATGAACAGTATTACTTTGAGCTCATATTATGTAAATCTGTCTGGCATATAAATGACTTATATTAAATGAACTGAAACTAATATGTTCGTGGTACATGTTGGTAATAGATTTGAAATAACTAAAAAGTTCTTGGGGATAGCTTTGACATACGTTTAAAGTATTGATCTTTCGCTATTTTGGATATAATTGTGACGAATGAAAAGTTTTCACTTTACAAAGATACTCATTATTAGAAAATCTTCAGATTGTTGCACAAGGTAATCTGTTTTTGCTTTCTAAAAATTTATTAATTCAACTTCTTTTAATCAGAGATCAATCAACTCGTGTTAATATGATTTGATATTACTAGTTATTAAAACAAAAACAATGAAATGTTACAACAAACACTGTTGCTGTTGTCTAATATTGATCTTTTTTTGTCTTTTAAATATCTACGCCTAGTTCATCCGTTTTTCTTGTGTCCGATGAGTGTCCATTATAACGAAATACACATCAGATCATTTTTTTCTCATTCTTCATATGAATGATAGAACATATGTTGCTCATATAATAGAGGTTGTTATTACTTATGAAATCAGAAATAAACGCCTACTACTCAGAATGAGGAGGAGGTGCTCATGTTTGAGAGGATTTACTATAAGAAATGTTAGGCACATCAATCAAATATATTGTATGCTCGACTTTTTTTTTTTATTACAATTTGTCTAATAGATGTTCTAGTTGATTAATATAAAGAATGTTCTTTCAATACATATTTGAAAAAGAAACATTAAATCAAAATGATATTTTTGCCACTTTACAACTAGACTAATAAGATAAGTTATCTTAATTATCAATCAAGTTAAGAGTTAAATGTTATATACATGTTTTATTTTCTTCATTTGTTTTAAAAGCTTCTTGTTCAAAATAATCTAATTGATTAGCTAATTCAATTCTATCAAATCCAATTATTGATCGAAACTTTTCATCATCATTATTATATAAACATGCTTGTTGTCTAATAAAAGCAATCATATTATCACATGCTTGTTGATCATCATCAAGAATTTGTTTATAATAATCAAATTTTGAATAAATAAAATGAAGACATGCTTCAGAATTTGAACGAATGAAATTTTCATCCATTTAATTCATTATCTAAAATAAATATAAAACAAAAACAAAAACAAAAACAAAATCAAAACAAAAAATAAATAAATCTATAATTATTATTCATGTGAAATTTTTCTATCACTATCATCTTTTGATTTTTCAATTAATTTAATTTGTTGAGTAGTTAATATCATTTCATTTTTACTTATTAATTGTTCATTTTGTTCTATAATACGTTTTGCATGAATTAATTCATTTGATACAAGTTGTGTTACAATTTCATCTTGTGTTTGATAACAAGCATCAATTGATTCTGTAACAAGACGATCAATTGTTGATAGAAGTAAACGTAAACGTAATAATTCAGTTTTCATTTCATTAAATAAAACACGATGTTTTACATAAATATCCCAAACTTCTTGTTGAATATTTCCTGCACCTTCAAGTCTTTTATATTCTTCTAATACTCCAATCATTGTAGATATATGAGTACAATAACGTTGAGTTAATTCTGAATAATAATATAATGTATGTTGAAGAAATGAAGATGATGATGATAGAGTAATCATGGATGATTCACGTATACATTCAAAACCTGTACAGTTAATATGTTGATATGGTGTTCGTGGTAATTCAGATGAATTTTCATTAAGATTAGGTTTAGATTCTTTCGATGAACGATTGAAAAAAACTGAAGATGCCACAGCAAATAATGAAGAATGTAAACGAAATCGAAAACGAAACATTAATTATCTAAAGAACAAAAAATTTATTAGAAAATAAATCAATATTATGTTCTATAAGAAATTGAATTGAATCAATATATATTTTTTTATGATATCAAGTGATAAAATTGAATATGATTGCTTTTTGTTTATTAAGAGAGAAAACAGAAGTTGTAATTACTAGAAAGTGTGTTGTTAAACTATTTATCTACAAAATCTTGTAAAAACACAAATATTCATTATTTATGCTAAGGGTTTAAGTTCTTCTGGTATTGTCAATTTCTTTGTTTCAATCCATGATTGAAGTTGTTTTTTCCTAGAAGAAAAGAAAACGAAAAACAAAAAAAAAAAAGAATTTAAATTTCATTCCTTGCAATAAGCAATCGTAACGTACCAAATAGGTCGTTCAGATGGTGGTGGAAAACCGTCATTTTTCATTAAATGATTTGAAGTAGCGAAATTTCGTACAGCTGTCTAAATGATAGAAAATCATATATATTGACAATTAATTATTATTAATTGATTAGTAAATATTATTAGTGTGAATTGCAAACTTTCTATCTTTTCCTAATAGTTCAACTTTTCAAAGTGAACAACGGTGAACATGTGATAAAACTATAGTGGCCGTGGTTAGATATTGATTTTTTCAGTTGAAAAGGCCATTTAAAAAAAAAACTAGCTAAATTATATAAAAATAGATGGCAGGTTTCCAGGGTCCAGGAATACAGATCTATAGGCAATTGGTTGAAATTCTGAAGCTTGATTTTCTTGATCAAGAAAGTCTTAATTTTTACAGTTTGACCATATTTTATCAAGTTCAGCTATATTCTTGGCATGGGTCTCATTCGACAGAAAAAATCAAAATGAATCTAATCAAGGCACGTTTTCAACTGATCAATCGTTTTTGAATTTGGATTCTTTGCATAAGATATACTCGAGTGACATATGAAAAACTTCTAAAGAATAAATGCTCTTAGATTGTTCTTCCAGAGTTATAGATGCTTTATTCGTGTTTTAGTCTCCACCATGGTATACATATCAGCAAGTCTACTTGTCTATAGAACGCCCTGAAAGTTTCACCTCAAAAGAATGCTACCTTCCCAAGATATATAAGTAGCAAAAGTTACTCATATTCCACGAAAGATGCTAGAATTTTCTGTTTTGAGGACTTTAATATTTCGGGAACGAAATATTTTTTTTTAGCTGAAATTTTTAGAGCATTCTACTGGTAAATAGACCTGTGTGTAAGCAGAGTCTCAGGTCGAAATACTATCATTCAATTTTTGGTATGTGCAATGGCAGAGATTAAAATTTGTATTGACGAATAGTAAGAAGTCGACAATACTTTTTATTCGTTAATTTCAAATCTTAATCTAAAATTAATTTTAAGAAAAATTATTTACCCAAAAACGTTTGCATGTTTTATAATTTTCCACTTGTGCATCACATTTACGATAATCATCATGAGCTAATAATAAACAAGCATTGGCCATTTCGGATTCCTAAATGCAAAGAAAAACAATGCAATTTTTTATCAAATAAATATTAATTTAAGTATGCAATCTTAAACACAGTGCAAGATCAATTGTCAAAATTCAATTCACAATTCTTCTATTAAATTTATCATACAAGATAACTGACATTATTCTATTAAATATTGATATGAATAGGTTTAAATAGGATTTTCGATCTTCAATACTAATGGCTGTGACACTCAAAAATTCGGCTAAGAAAAGAATTAATAATGAATAAACCAAAACTGATACCTTAAACGATAAAAATCTTTGTCTTTTAGTGAGAGAAATATATTCGAACTAAGGAAGAAGTATTTGTTTTGTGAGGCGACATAGTTAATGTAAAACTTAAGTAGTTTTATTTAAGTCTCCATATCAATAGAAGCGAACAACAGTTACCACTTCATGATTGGCACATTACTTAACTGTTAATATTAATTTTAACTTTTTCTGTTACATTCAATTAACTTATAATTAAGTGATTAAATAGTTAAGAGGAAAATATAAAGCTTTTCTAAAACGATCTTTTCACAAGATCTTCTGTTAAAGAGAGATAGGGCTTACTTAAACTTTACGTTAATTCAACCGCGTTAAATTCATTAGCCTACTCCTATAGCGACGAATAACTGCAAACAATCATGAATCACCGAATGAATTTTTTTCCTCCTAGTTGACAAGTCTATAATAGTTAAAACTCAATCAAGTTAAAAATTTCTTACTTTTAGACAAGGATTGAGATCATTTTGTCGATCGTCAAATAATTTTCTCCGTTTATTAGTTGGTACATCTTGATAACGAAAAGTTCCTGGTTTGTAAGATATCTTTTCTTTAATATTATCGCTTTCAACATCAATAGTTGATGATGACATCTGAAAACGATTGTTGAATCATTCATTCTCATATGATTTTTATTTAATTTCTTTCTTCTTCAACCTTGAACAAACAAACAAACCAATCAAAACACAAATGTTCATCACTTTTATTGAGAAACTTATCAGCGAGAGAAAAAAAAAACCAACAACAACAATATAGCATCAAGAAAAAAAAGTGAAACAAAGATTATATATATATGTATATATATATATATATATTCACCAGACCTCTTTCATAGTATTGTACTATCGATATAACAAAAAAAAAACAAAATAGGATTTACTACTGACATCCTGCGGGCATATTTCGGAATGTTCAATGTATTCTTTTTTTTTTCTTTTTATCTTAGTACGGACTAGATAGAATTGTAGCACCATTATATTGTTGAAAAAACATCTTCTTGTTCAGTTGGTCGTAATGTAGCAATTGGAGATACATCTCGATTAAAATGACTTAATTTTGATGATATTTGAGGTGAATTTGGTGTACCCGATTGTGAACTAACATTTCCACCTTGAACAAATGTAACATCTTCGTTATCGGATGCTGATGCTATTTGATCAGTACCAAAATATCGATCACCAAAATTACCTAAACCTGGACATATAAAACCTGTTTCTTGATCAAGTTGTGTATCATATGCTGTTGTTATTATTTTGACTTTTGGAAATGCATAAGCAACTGTTTGAACACCTGAATTAAATAAATTAATTATTTAAAAAAAATATTTTAAATAAATTCTTATTTAATTTAACCTTGTTTTGATACTAATAATGAAAGTAACGCTATTTTGTCTTCAGGCACATTATGATCTAATAAAACTCTTATTGCCATTAATGCTGCTGCTCCAGTAGCTTAAAATATAAATTTTTGTTTTTTAAATTAGAAAAGAAAACATTCGAAAAAAAAAATCATTACCGATAGTAGCATCAAGAATAAATACATAAGCATTAGCAATATCACGAGGTAATCGAAGAAAATGAAGCTATTTATTTAACATGTAAAAATATCAAGAGAAAGAATTTTTCTTTTTTTGTTACCTCTGGTTCACCAGTTAATTGGTTTGTTTGAATTAATATCTTACCAATTTTAGCATCTTTATAAACCTCAATTAATGCGGGTTCTAAACATTCACCAGCTCGAACTATTGATACGCCACAAACCTATAAAAAAAACAATATGCATAGCTTAGATTTCCGAGAAAACGATGTTTTTTTTTTTCTAGAGTATGCTAATAAATCTAAAACTTACATCAGCGTAAACATGTTTTTTTCCTTTATATAAAAGACCTTGTGGTGTTTCAACAGTTACATCCTAGAATAATTTTTTTTTGTTGAGCATTTTCTATGAAGTATTTTCGAAAAGAAAAAGTCTTACTTCAAATGGTAATAATGATAGAGCATATTCGATTAATACTCGCATAAGTCGTTTAGAATAAAAAATAAATTCATCACGACCTGTAAGTTTATTTCTAATACAAAAGAAAAACACAACAGAAAATTCATATTTTAATCAAAATTGAATAAAATACAATTCATACCGTATTATTGTATGAAGGTATTTTATTTGTGCTGTTTGTTCAATAAGATAAAATGTATTAGGCATGGGTAGATCACGCATGAGTCCTAATCGATTGACAAGTTCGTTTCTTACTTTTACACCACGCTAATAGAAAAATTTTACTTAACTTGAAAGAAAAAACAAAAAAAAAGATATGATTAATTTAACATACTTTTTGAAGTTCACGATTCACGTGACGTACAATCAAATCAATAGCTATCTGATTTTCACCACCTGAAAATAAAGTAATTTTCACATTATTCATAAACAAGGCATTATTTAAGCCATTTTTTTCTTGAGCTTTATTTATAATGCAACAGATATTGGACTTTATTAAACGTGTGCAAAAGAGGTTTTTTAAGGATTTCTAATGAATATACTTAAGAGGGGATCATCTAGAGTAGTACCTCGCGTTTGAGATGAGACAAATCTGATTAGATAGCATTTACTGAGACTAGAAAGATTCCTCCTCATATGCTGTCCTTCTGGAGTTATCACTGTTTCAATGGACTTTTTATCCTTGGTGAGGTACTGCTCAGATCAATAATTTCGGTGCTTGAATCCGTTAATTTCCAGCAGATTTTTGCCATGTTTAAATTTGGTTCTTCTTGAGACTATTAGAATATCCTAAAAGTTCCAGCCAAAATGAATGATTCTTTCATGAGATATCAAATACTCAAAAAGAAACTGCTCGATTATCTATCATATGTATAAGATACTATGGTGTTTGGGCGATTTAATGTCCCAAGAGCTGTTTATGAACAAAGTTTCAAATCAAAATTTGTTTATAAGTATCATACCAACGATGAAAAATCCTGTTAAACATCTATAACTCCAGAATGTGATCGCACATGAAGTGAAATTCTTCTAGACTTTTTCTAATTAGTTTCAACACACGCTACCTAATCAAGAGTGTCCATCTTAAACACAAGTTACTACCTGAAATAATTCCCTCGATAGTACAGGTAATGTTTATCAAAACAATAGCTTATTTCAAATATATTCTTAAGTGCCTAATATTATCCAAATATTAGTAAAGAAAGTTTCGATATTCGTTTGAGATATATGAAAAACATTTGGTTAAAGACTATTGCTACTTGTAACGGTGAAGAAATGAATTGTCACGCTTTGTTTTTATTCTAGGTTGGTCACGAGAATGAATGTTAATTTATTTCATCGAGGACAACTAATTAATCATATCTTAATAGCTAAGAACAGTGAATGTAACATTGACCTGCTTGCGTCTCTAATTTGTGTTATATTATCAAAATAAAAAATATTCTGTTTTTAGCTACAGCTTGTTACTTTTTCATTCGGTTTTTTTGTAAATTACTATGATTTTCGAATAGTGCAAATCTTGACAGAAGAAATATAACAAATTCTTTCATTGAAAGTACATTAAATGTAAGATCGAATATAAATCTCAATTTTGTTTACCTCTCGGAACAATTAAATCTGCATAAATCATCGTTGGTGCAATATAATGATCATAAGAAGGTTTAACAAAACGTGTATATTGTTGTATAACACCATCTATATCACGTCCGCGATCGGTTATATCACGTTCGAGACGACGTGCAAGACGAATATCGGCATCCGTATCAACGAATACTTTCATATCAAGAATCTATTCGTATAGAAAAAAAACTTTATTTCAAAAAACGAAAAACAAAAAACTTAAATTTAATAACATACTTCAAGAATTTCTTTACTAGCAAATGCCATAATTCCTTCAAAAATGACTACATTAGCACCATAAAGTATTTTCTATTATTATTAATAATAATAATAATAACAAAAAAGAAAAATGTCGATACAAAATTATTTAATAGAACTTACTGTATACGATTCACGAGAATGAGTAGTAAAATTATATAATGGTATTTCGACCTAGTCGAAAATAAATATCATTGAATATGTTTTATAATATATTTTTACCGTACTTGTTTACCCATTTTAAGATTTTTAAGTTTTTCAAGTAAAAGATCAAAATCGAATGCATCTGGATGATCAAAATTATAATTATTTTCATTAGCTTGTTCATGTTGCTCATCCGAAAGAACCTTTTAAATAAATATTTCTTGACTTTCTTGACTTTTTTTTCTTCTTCTTCTTACTTTATAAAATGAGTCCATACTTAATAAAGTAACCCAAGGTACATTTAATTTTTCAACAATTCTTTGTGCTACTGTTGTTTTACCACTAGCACTACCACCACAAATACCAATAACAAATGCTTCTTTTATTTCACCTGTTGCATCATACCAAGCGGGACGACCTTTTGTTTTATTATTAGAAAACAATAGATTAAGAAAAATGACATTTTGCTAATTTGTAAAAAGTACCTGCTGTATAAATTGGATTTCGGCCACGAAATGAGATACGATCATCACCCGAACGACTAGTTGTACGTAGACGTCGTCGACGCATTTTTCCGACTGGAGTTGTTGCTGAAGTTGTTGGACTCGTAGGTGATGTTATTGTTGTTGGCTTTCCATTTACATTATTTTTCTTTTTTGGTAGAAAGCTTACTCGGCGTTTAATTGTTGATGGTGAAATGCTTGATGAATCAGTTTGAATAGTTTCATCATCAATATCTGAATCACTAAAATTATAGAAAAAAAAAGAAAATGGTTATGATTGTTATTATTATGTACAATTGTTTCAATTGAGATGTTTTCCAATAATTAGATTAGATTGCCAGCTGAAAAAAGCAAAGCAGCATATGATTTATATATTTTCTCTCACCATCGAGTGTCATGTTCATCATCTGTTAAATGCAAACCATTAGTGGCATTTGGTTTTTGTTCTTTTACTTCTTTGCCGTTATTTTCAAATAACATGCTTCCTTTTTTTTTGTTCAATTCAATGTCTATATGGTATCACTATTTGACTTAACTTACGCAGTTAGTTATAAGAATAAAGTACAGACTGCTAATAAGCGAGTATAAATATCAGCCTCGGATTTTTTTTCCTCGTTCTATCATCTGATGCAATTGCGTGCACATATGTAAGGAGAAAAAAAACGTAAGGAGTCGACTGTAACACCCGCACCAACACCAAACATTAGACAAGCATAAAGGAAGTAATTATTTGTATGGAAAAGAAAGTAGCCAAACAAGAGATAAACATACAGTCAGTTTTCTTTCTTTTTTTTTCATGTTCTTTCTATCATTCATAAAACTGTTTTGTTAAATTTTTAAAATTTAAAAGAAAAAAAAGTGCAATTGAACGTACCTGTTGGTAGAACCTGAATGGCGTCGATACGTGCTCATTTTGATAAAAAAAGAAAATCTATCTACGATTAAAATAAATCTCACTAAGATATTCAATTGTTATTCTTTTTTTTTTGGTGTATATGTATGCGCAAAATTTATTTTATTTTAAGTTTTAGCACATACATAGAAAACAAAAACAAATGATGATACTATAATGATTTGTTTTCATATTCTTATTGTTGCTTGTTCTTTGACTTATTGTGTGTTGATTTTTTTAATAAAGTCGTTGTGGTTTACCCATAGATGATTTAACATAGAGTGCACGAACATTTTGCCAATTTTTTTTAAGTAATGAAACAAGAAAGTTAACCGATAAATTAATATTAGCAGCTAATTCATCAACACTCATTGTTACATTACCAACTGCAACAGCTAAACAAATTGTTTTTTTGGCTTGAAATTTAATTGTTGATTTTATTTCTTCAACTTTTTGTACTAATGAATCACCATGTGTAATAGCTGTTGGAAATTTACCCGCTTTATTTAAACCAGGTCCTAAAAGAAAAAAAAATAGAAATTTTTTTTAAATATAATCATTTTTTATGTAAAATATTTACCAAGAATACGAGGAATTTGTCGAATAACGACATCCGATGCAAGAAATGCATCATATTGATGAGACAATTTTCGCACGAGTTTTTTATCCTTGTTTAATTTTTTTAAATCTTCAACAGTCATTGCTGGAATATTATTAGCACGAGCTTCATCACAATGACGTTCATCACCCAAAACACATACAGTAAATTTTGGTTTTGGAATATGACGAAGACGAACAGTACCACTAAAACGTTTATCACGTGATGGATCAAAATTTTTTAAAACAATTTGTAATTCGACTGTTTCGACAAAATTACGTTTCTTGGTTTCCTTAGCATAAGTTAAAACATTTTGTGCTGTTTCAAATAATGTATCCTATAATGAAATCAAAAATAAAATAAGAATATTGTTGTGATCTTCTTCTTTTTAACTTACGCGAGTAATTTTCGACGACATTATGAGATGATACGAATTTTATTATAATCTAAAATAATTACAAATTAATTTTTTAATATATACATTTTCAATATTCAAATAGTTCTTTTGCAGGATCAAAAAGAAAAAAATAAACAAGTAGTATTCGACTGGTGATCCAATGAATACCATTGAACATTTTTTTAACAAATATGTTTTAATAGATTTTTAATCTAAAATTCAAGTATTATTTAATTTGATGATGTTCGATTTTTGAAATCAGATATTTAAATTGTATTTGTTTATAAAACTAAGTTATCAATGCACTTTGATGAACATCAATTTTGACCAGTCAGATTCTAGAGAACGTACCTCATCATTATCATAATCATAAGCAATTATATCAAAAGAAATTAGTGTTTTACGGAAGATTGATATTCTTATTGAAACATCTGGTGTGATACGCTATTTGGCATTACGTATATTCTGACAGAAAACATATTGAGATACTTTTAGTCTTGTGTGTAACAAATGAACTAAATACTAGAAATTTCCAGCAATTCCTGACTTAGGACAAGAAAATCATATGTACTAGTATTTTTGTTATAGCACCGTATTCCATTGCTCATAGTGAAATACGTAGAGAACAGCGGCTCTGCGTGGGACGAAATGGGACGAAAAATTTCCGTTCCATCTCATCAAACCACTTTCATTAATACTCATCAAATTTTACTTCCTTTTATTTTATATTTCAGAATTTTATTACAATCGAATTCATATTTCATTCTATGAATGTAAACTATTTCTAATTTCATTTGAGTTCTATCATCACCTCCAATCAACAATCTGTCAAAAAATCGAACATGACTTAATAATTCGATGAATTTTTTTTGTAATAACGGAGTAGTTTGTTCAGTTGTAAATTCATGAACAACTGATAGAGAATCAACAATAAAAGATAAGGATAATGTGATCATAGAAGAATATGAAACAGTGGTCAAGCTTATTGAATAAAATCGAACAGATTGATATTACACAAGAAATAATCAAATCATTTGTTACTATTACAACAGATTGGGCTGCGATGTTACTTTATATATTGATTCATTTTTATTTAGTTTATTGAATTTTAATAGTTGTGATGATGCTTAACTACTTACAGAATAGGAAACGAATTATTTCGAAACGATTTCGTTCTTATTAAAAGAAAATTTCTGTAAAAGACATTTGTCCCATCACATGCGGAGTACCAGGAGACCAAATAAATACTGTTCCAAGGATTCAGTCGAACAAAGAATATCAATAGCTTTTGAGCAGTTTAAATAATTACTATTTTTTTCTTAAACAGCTAAATACTCCATTCGTCAAAGCTACATTAAATCTATTTTCGATAAAAATTCTATGCCTATCAATGCCATAATCACAGTAGTTCTAGTGATACTTATAAAACCAAGTTAAACGACTAATACATTAGAATTGCATTGTACGAGTTGTGTAATATTCCTATTAAATCAATCCGATCTCGTTCGGAAACATCTAAAATAATAACTCATCAAAAAGTCGATGAAATTCATGTTTGTGAAAGTGTATCAAAATGAAGTTGTTCAAACTAATTCATAAGCTTGTTGTGTATTGCAAACAACGACATATCGAATTATGACAAACCATTCCGTATTAAAGTTATCTATGGGAAAATATATTCCATAACTCTAACACAAAAACATTCTTTACAGAGTAATAGATATATCAGTCTAGTTATTTCAATAATAAAAAATATATTCACAACAAGAATTTCATGATGACAATGTTGTCTGGTTGTACGAATTCTTGTGACGAATCACAAATTGTATAGAAGTTGGATAAGTGTGAGAGTTCAAAAAAAAAGGTTTATTATACATTTATGAATATATAAAGGAGTTATTATATTGAAAGTTTTCAACGGCGATCGCAGCAATATTCTAGAGAAAAGTTAAACTAATATCCTGATAAAAAATAACAACAAAGAAAAATCATCATGATCGTCTATTTATTTTTTGTTGTAGAGAAATATCTTGGATGTAATTAATAACAAAATTTCTTTTCAATTTTGTTTTCATAATACAACTGAATTGACGTTTTAAGAAAGTTGTCATTGTTCTCTATTTCTCGAAATAGTTCGATATTTTGAATATTTTTTGCATACTTTTGTTAATTAAGAAAAAATGCATTAGTTGTCGAACTATCTACAAATATGATGCATAGAATGACGAATAAAATGAAAATAGAATTTAACAATTACGGCTACGTAGAACAAATTATTATGATTTTATCAAGTAAAAATATTGTCAAAATAAATTACATGTATTGGTTTATTGATACAGATTATCGATTAGATTGAATGAAAAATATCCATAAAAGTCAATTATTTTCATAGTTTGAATGTGAAGAAATATTAATTTATTTCGTTAATATTGACAGTTATAATCAAGTAAAAACAGATAAAAAATGGCGATGTAATAAGAACCGAATGTACAAATCTTTTCATGAATTCTGATCAATAATGAACAGTCTGTGGTTTTCGGTTACAGACATTGTACTTTTCTTTTACAATAGACGATATCTTTGCTCTGATAATCATTCGTTTTCCTTCTCAGATTTATTTTTGATTTACGTGGAGTGATAAAGATAAACTAAATGGTTCATGTGTATGTATCAGTACTTATCCAATGATTGTACGTATTGAACAATCTAATGATAAAATAACGGATAAAATAAAATCATTCAAAGATCATGAATAGGGTTTAATTATTCTTGATGAAGTTCATACAAAATTATGTCTTACAGCGACGTTAGTTAAAGAAGATGATAGAATAGCTGATTTAAATTATTTAATTGAATCTAAATTAACTTAAGCTATTTGGATGGAATTACAAAATTTAGGTCATATTACTAAAGTTCAATGTAGCGAAATATGGTGTCGAATGACATCGAAATCTAATTTCATGTATTATGAATCCAAATAAAATTTCCTAGATGTGAATTATTAATACGTTATCATGAAAACCTTCATGATAAAATTATCATTTTTTTCTGATATTCTTATTTTAAAAACTTATACAAATTTTACATGATTTTCAACATGATCCAAATATAAAAACAATTTTTCTTTCGATAGTTCTTGATACATCATTTGATTTATCTGATAGTAATCTATTAATACAAATTTCAAGTCATGAAGAATCAAGATGATAAGAAGCACAACGACTTGTTCGTATTTTACGATCGAAAAAAGGTGCGAATATTGAAGAATATAATAACCTTTTTTATTCACTTGTTTCTGAACATACTGTTGAAGTGTATTATTTAGGTAAACGACAAAATTTTCTTATTAATCCCGATTATTCATACAAAATCATAAGAGGATTATGGAGCAAAGAAGATCAAGAAAAATCTGTGGAACAAATTGTATCATCGACAATTTCTCTTCAGCAACGCGTTAATTCATCGACACAAAATAAAACACCAACCGTCTAACAAAATATCGAATATAGTAAAAAGTGAAAATAAAATCTCAGTTATTTGTTGCATCATCATCATTCTTTGTAGCAAACGTCGCAAAAATTCTATAATAACAGAATGGAAAAAAATATCAAAGAAAAAAACTAGAACTCTGATCATCTACATGTTTGACTGAAAAACTGGAGCAGTTTGTGAAAAATCACTCGATCGCTTCTGTACTTGTTAGATGAAACTAAATTCTGCTAGAAAAATGTGAACAAGGGACATACCACACTGAACCATCAGTAACGTTTAGTTTAATCATTTACTATTGTGCAAATATGTTACTCTGGCAAACTAGTGTTGCCACCATTCGGCACTTTTTCGTCATCGGAACATGCACTTCATCAGAGTTCTTTTTCTTGTCTCGAATAAATTTTAAAAAAAATGAAGAAAAATAATATGTTATATCTAGATACTTAGAGGTAGAGAATATTACATATTACAGAAAACATTAGCACCATTTTAAAAAGAGAAAAAACAAAGCAAAATTTACGGTTTCGCAAACTATGGAAACCTGAATCAGATGTTGACGATAATTAACTAATATGTTCATGAATCGATGGATCATCGAATATGAGATAATTTTATGATATTGTTTCCCATTCTTCATTATTTAAACGACCAGTTACATCTGTTTCAACAGCATCAAACCAATAATCAGTAACATACGTTCGACTTATTCCGTCAATTTCTTCCTCCATCATATCAATGTATTGTTGAGAATATACAACTGGCTTTGATCGACTGCGGTATCGTTCAAATTTTAGTAATTTTAATAAATTTTCAAGTGTATGTGTTACATTTGTATTTTCTATTGGTATATCTTGTGATAAACAACTACTAATTATATTTGCATTTAATTTAGCAATATCACCACGAAGACGATCTGTTGTTAAATTATCGTTATTGAACTCTAATTGGTGTAAACGAAATGGTAAAACAATATGAAGATAAAACGCAATAACATGAATTAATTGACAAGCATGTGACAAAGCTGAAAGTACTTCATATAATTCATGAGAAAGTGTTGATTGAAGAGAATCAGTATCAGAGTTGTCATTATCAACATTGGCTGTGAGAAGAAGTTTATCGATTTGATAATCTCCATTAGCCGGTAAACATGAATCAACAATTTTATATCTATCTCTTCCTCCAATTGATAATGAAAAACCTTCTTTAACGGATGATGATACACGTTCAATAGGAAATATATATTTATATACTTCATTAAGAAGTTTTCGACGAATAACAAATAATTTTTTTTCTTCTTTAATTCTTAATTCATTTTTTTTTCGTATTATATCATTTGATGAATTTAATCTCGCATTGATTTCATGAATATTTTTTTTACTTAACAGTATTTTTATATTTATTTTATCCATATGTTGTTGAGTTTCGATTTTAGCTTTTTTACCTCGTTCAATTTGTTCTTGTATTCGTATTATAGATTGTTTAACAAGATTAAGACGATTTTTTCGTAAAAGAATTTCTTCAGACATTTGATGTAGTCGAATTACTGGTTCCATTTTTGTTTGATATTCGGCTTGCAACATTGTTTTTTCTATATTGAACTTTTTTAATAAAAACCTTCGATCAGAACATTGTAAATGTGCTGGTGTATGAATCGAATATTTATTTGAATATTCTTGAAATTCTTCATAATCGTTTAAATTTAACACACTTATTAATGTTTGTCTTCGTTTGTTTGAACATGTATCATGTTTAGATGGACAAAATCGACCTGTATTAACACATTTTGCACATGTTAATGTAGCATCATCAACTAGTTTCCTACATAAACAACATTTATAGGATGATATAGGTACAATTGTTTGTGTCATTGCATTTAATGGAGGTGAAAATAAACCATTTGAATTTGGTTCATTTTCACGATCCATATTTATTTTTTTATTAAATGTTTGGGTAATTTGTGAGAAGCAACTATTTCACAAGGTGTTTTTGATCAAAACATCTAGTTTATCTTTGTATTTTACCATTCTTTTGTTGTATTTATTTGCTTACTATGTAGGAAGGACAGCATAGATGTCGTGCCCTGCACACTATAAATGAAAAACTTTTAGTTGAAACTCATCAAGAAATTTAAAAAAACAAAAGACATATGAAGTATTGCAGTTACTATTTTGTTTACACACTAATACTATATATCTGTAAGAGATATATATTCCGATATGAAATATGAGTATAACAAGTTTAATCGAAAAAATCATGTGAAAGATTTTCGTTCAGATATGGAATTAATAGTTAATCATAAAATCGGCCATTATGCTTTGCACCAGATCGTCATATTAGTGGACTACAATACGTACAAGAATATAAATTATCAACTTATTCATTCTATGCTGCTGTATCATTTGGTTTACAAATTAATGATATTATTGAAACATTGAAACGACTTTGTAGTACAACAATATCTAATAATATCATTGAATTTATAAAATTATGTGCCTCAAGTTATTGAAAAGTCAAATTAGTATTAAAACATAAACGATAGTTTGCTGAAAGTGCTTTTCTTAATATTTCAAAAAAAATCTTCTGCAATATTCACAAATTGAAGAATCTCAATTAATAACGACCTAGAATCATGTAGTAATACAATAAACAGTGAACAAATATCAGATGATATTCGATGTTCATATGAAAAAATCGATCGTGATGAAAAAGCTTTTCAAAATAGTTTCATTTCAAGATATTTCAAATAAAATTGAACTTTAATCTAAAGCTATTTTACGACGGTATCAAGAAAAAAGTTTAAGAAATATGTTTGGTAATTGGTGAGCACGATCAGGGTTTATTATTCGTGGACATGATGCCGAAAAATATTTCGTTGGTGTTACAGCTGCTTGTATAATACACTCATGGTACAATTTTGTATAAACTTCATCAAGAGGCATTAAACCTCATTAACGATCTTTGAGTTATTTTATCATTAGATTGTTCACTAGGTGCAATTAATCGACAAGTACTAATACATACACATGAATGGTTTAATTTATCTTTATCACTTGATGTAAATAATTCTACATTAGAAACTAATGCAAATTTTTCATGCTTTTCAACATGATCCAAATCTAAAAATAACTTTTATTTTAAAAGTTGCTGGTACATCATTTGATTTACCCGATACTAATGTACTAATACAAATTTCAAGTGATGGATAATCAAGGTGATAAGAAGTACAACGATTTCGTCGTACTTTACGACCGGAAAAGGAGCTAATCTTCAATGATACAATCACCTTTTTATTCAATCGTTTCTCAGGATACTCTTCAAATGTATTATTCAGCTAAAAGACAAAGTTTTCTTAATCAAGGTTATTCATACAAACCATAAGAGGATCATCGAACGAAGACAATAAACCACTATTTTCAACCAAACACGATCAATCAGAATTACTTCGAACAATTCTACAACATAGAGATACAGACGAACACATAAACGAGAAAAATATACAAAATCAATTCTACTATGAACGACATCTCCTCAGTCACATGTTAATTCATCGAACAAAGTTACCCATGAAGTGTTTACCAAAAACTGGAAAATCGTATCACTACTCTCCAAATAAAATCTCAGTTATTTCTAGCAAACAAAAAGACGCTTAATCATCTAAACGTTTCACTAAATAAATTGAACTGTCGGCGAAAAATATATCGAACACTTCCACACTTCATAGACACAACTGAATTTCTATAGAGAAATGTGAATCACCCACGTGTCACACTAAGACACTGAACAAGTTAACTTTAATTCTTTACGGTTACAGAAAAATGTTGCTCTGGCAGACTAGTGTCAGCACCAATCCGCATATTTTCGTCATCGCAACATGTATTTAATCAAAATTGATGATTTACCTCTTGATAAGTTGTAATGAGCAATTTTTCTCGTAGCTGTGTAGCCCACGACATGTCTTGTCCTTACACATACCATTATTTTTCTCGTTCTGTGCATTGCCCAATGTGTAAGCACAGCACTAATGTGGAGATGACATTTTTAACTGAATAGTTATCGCTTCTCGGCCTTTTCGGCTAAGATCAAAGTGTAGTATCTGTTCTCGTCGGTTTGAAAGCCGGCGCTGGTCCCATTGGGGCCAGGCTCTTTCAAGCGGATTTTTGGACATCGGCCGGGATCACCCGAGTTCACTTGGACCCGTGCCACGGATCGTCTCGACACTGCAGTGCCGTCGAGTTCGGTCCACTCCCGTTTCCTTCAGGAAATGGGAACTATTCATAAGTAATAAAAAATGTTAAACTGCCTTCTGGCTTTTTCTTTATGGAAAGAAATAGTGATGGTTCATGTTCCTACGGATGAGTACGTATGTTATTTTGTCACAACGAAATATGGATGAAATGAAGACTACGAATGAGAAAATGTTTAGCTCAGTAGTAAAGAGTGAACAGAAGATGTCATTACTCCTCGGCAGAAATTATTTGGAATATAGTTTAAATAGAGTATGGCTGGATTGATTCTTTGATTGGCTTAGACCAACAATGTTTATGGTTATAAACCTTTCATCTGTGGAAGAGAAGTTCTGTTTTATTTCAAAGTAAAGTTTACACAACTCATGAGCCATAATTGCTGATGTCCACATAAAAAAATGAATCATAAACAGTAAATGTGATTGAGGCGCTTGTGTTATCTTCGCTTTAATATAAATTACAACTATGTCATTAGCTTATTTTAAGATATGTGAAGAGATTTGACAGTGCAATGAATTTGAATGAATCGCTGCTATACGATGACGAAAAAAAACTGATTAATTGTAGTAAAACAAAAGCACAGAATGAAGTGTCTTTAATCACAAGCATGAAGTCTTCCGAGAAATGTCTCTGAAACTATGTTAAATCGTATAGAATCGAATAGAAATTTCTTTTTCTTAAATTGAAGCATAAAATGAGACGTTTAATATAGGTATATTTCTTCTAACATATGTTTGGATTCCCAATCTGTGTTTGTTACAACCTTATTTTATAATGCAAAATATTATGTGATATGCTGTCTTTTATCGTATACGGATAGTAAACTAGGAAATAAATTTTGTCAGTTAAACATAAATACTGAAGAGAAGAAGGTGCACACTTTTCTACTTCACGAAGTTCCATGAATGTTAAGAGTATTCCAGTTTTTATTCGGGTTCTTGTTAATAGTTCTATTGACATACGTTCCCATCGTTTACAGCTTATTTTTTAATCCAAATCCAAACATAGAAGTGAATTATCAGAATGAAAAAACAACAATTAATGCAAACAGACATAGAAAATATTTGAACAATAAATATTTGAAGAATTATAATCAATACAAATCGACATGCAGTACCCTCAAATTACTCTCTAACACTTCTCAGTAGTTATCTACAACCTTTTGTGGTGAAACAACTGTGAAGTGTGAAACAACAAACACATGAGACATATTTATTGCATTAACCATTAGTCTTTTCTTGAAGATTTATTCATGTCACAAAACTAACTGACAAGATTTCAGCATGATTTTCATATCCTGTTGTTCCAATGATACAAAGTTTTGCCATATTTCTAGAATATCTCTTTTCATTTGATTATGAAATAAGTTATTTTATTACATTTTGTGATGCAACAATACAACATTTTGTTCAATCGAAATAAAATAGTGTTTATTCAATGTAGTCGAATTATTGCCATGAATGTCGATGACGACTGTAGTTGTATTTGATGACCCATATTAAAATCTCTGGCCACTTTTTTTTATAGAAACTACTTACAGTTTTTCGTTCATTGAATTGGATCCACGATCACACCAATCTGATTTTCTAGTTTCTTGCCAGATATAGCATGCTTCAGAAGCGAATGAAATGAAGAAATTTTATTCTTTTTTTCATTGTTCGAGTTCCTGCTCCTCTTCTGCCAATGGAAAAATGTAGAACCATGTGAGAATTTTCTCTTGAAACAACCGGCGCTCTTTCTGATCTGCATGTATTCTGTCCAATTCCCTTAACAAATCAGCTGTTCAACAGTTTTTTTCCCAATTATGTAGTAAATATACCATGTCGAGAAAAAATGTTGCTTTCCAACATGTCAGTGACAATATCCTATTTCTGCATGACACGGTTAACTAATTAAAACAAGCTTTCATTCTATTGACCAACAACAGATAACGATCTTTGATGAAAAAAACGAACGGTCCGCATAACTTTTCATTTTACTATGGACTCATTAGGGAAAAGGCAATGACACTAATTTCACAATGGTAACAGTTTGCTGCTTGTAATCATGTAGTCAACAAAGTACAACACGCGGCATTATCACGAAATCCGATAAGTATTACTTTTGTTTTTCTAGAATGTTGCTCTGGCAGGTCGATGTTGCATCAACCCGCTCGTTTTCGTCATTGCAACATGTATTTGATCAGAGTTGATCATTTACCTCTTGGTAAATTGTAATAAGCAACTTTTCTTCTTAGTCTGTAGAGCACAGTATTTCTCTTGTTCTTACACATTCCTTCTTTTGCAATCGTCTATTCTTACACAGTATGTGTAAAGATAAAAAAGATGTTCTGCAGTGCACATCTACGAGAAAAATTGCTTAATACAACTTACCAAGAGGTAAATGATCAACTCTGATCAAATACATGTTGCGATGACGAAAAACGTGCGGAGTGATGGCAACATCGATCTGCCAGAGCAACATTTACCATAAATAAATCAACAGGAAATAACACAGTCTCATACTCTAATTACATATACTGCTGTTACACATAAAAAACTCAAGTTTACCAGTTAACAATGTCTTATTTCCGTTCGCGAATCATTTCTATGAAAAAAAATTATTTTTTTTTTTCATGTCACTATTTTCTTTCTTCAAACATCAAACGTTCATTTTCACTCAATTATAAGATGAAAGTTTCTTTGAGTTAACGATTTGTTAAAAAAAATTTTCATGATATTTGGCAAACTAAACAACCTTCTGTACTTCGACAAGATAATTTTTTGTTGTGTGGACAATCAGTGCAATACATTGAGTCATCTTTTTCGCAACAGCTTCATGAAAACTACATTTCTACTTTGTTTTCTTCTTATTATTATTGAAAGAATATTGCTCTGGCAGATCGATGTTGCCATCAACCTGCACGTTTTCGTCATGGCAACATGTATTTTATCAGAGTTTTTTTTTGTTTTTTTTTTAATATGGTGTTAGTTTATATTCTGTTTATCTTAAAATAAAATAAAAGATTCAAAACCAAATTAAATTTCGTGTATATTATAAACGACGACAATTAAAAATAATAAGTGCTAAGATGAGAAAACCCATAGACCAAATAAATGTAACCATAAACGCTTGTTGTACAATTAAATGTTTAATACACCATCCTTTTAAAAGTATGCCACGCATAGCATCAATAGCTTTTGTCATTGGTAACCATTTTGATATGGTTCGCAGCCATATCGGTTGTCCTTCGAGTGGCCATACAATACCGCTTAGAAGTAATACAGGATAGAAAATAGACATTGTAATTTGATGAGCATTGATTTCTGTTGTGAAAATTGTTGAAATAACTAACCCAAATGTCATACCACAAAAACCTTGTATCATGCAAATTAATGATGTATATAATAAACTACCTCTTAATGGAATCTCGAAAATATATAATGAAGTAAATAAAACAATTACTATTTGAATAAGAAGTATCAGCAAATGTATTATCATTTGACTAAGAATAATTTGATTAGATTTCACCCCTGTTATCCATACACGTTCTTGTGTTCCATCACTTTGTTCAGTGACAAGTGAAAGAGCAGTAAGAGCAACATTAAAGAAAAAAATAACAGAAAGAACGACACCAGGTATCATAAAATGTGTAAAAGTATATTCAATTTCTGGTAGATGATTTTGAAATTGTTCTAATTTAAATAATGATTGATTTGATGAAGTCGATGTAAAAAATCCCAGATTAAAATCTATATCAATACTTTTAAAAACTCGAATAAATTCTTCAGCAATTGTATAAACCATTTGTCGATTTGTTTGATCTAAATATATTATCACTTGAGAATCTGTATATTTATTTACGTCAGAAAATGAACAAGAATATATTTTTTCGAAAAGCTCTCGAGTAAAATTTGCACCAATATCCATAATTCCGAATAAATATCCCGAATGAAATAAATCTTGAGCTTCATTTATCGATTTATATTCAATTAGATTAATAACATTTTTATCAATTTTATTAAATATTAATCCATTCGAAGAAGTCGATCGAACAGTTTCACGTGAAATAAATCCTATTGGAATATCAGTTAATTTTCGTCCAACACATAAACAAAATAAAGTTATTTGTAGAATTGGTAGAAGAAGTTGAATAATAAGCATGAATGAATTTCGTTGAAATTTAATAATATCTTTTATAAGAAGAGCATAAAGAGATCTACCGGTAGATGGACGTACGCAAGAACGAAGTGCATGACAACATGAATTCTTCATACAGGGTGGTAAATAATATTATTCCAGGGGGGTAACACTATGATCTCGAATCGGAGATATCATGAATTTTATACCAAATGAAAGCTCGTGAAAAATGGGGTTTAGTGATAGTAAATAGTAAGACTTTGAAGAACTTTCTTGTATTAATTTATCAAACGTTACGATTTTTATCGACATAAAATATTATAAAATCAGTTCATCGAAAAAGTTCGGGGCTAAACTATATGTTGTACAACTGTTTATTTTCTTATTATTTATTGAGTACAATCAATAATCANCTAACATCTTTTCTCTACTGTCTTATTCGTATTCACTACATAAATGCGACCGTATATTTCACCTCTCCACTTAAAAGACATCTGGCTTGAACTTTGTTCTAGTGCTCAATCCGATCGATTCGCCTTCAAATAGACTATAAACGAGTCACCATTTCGACTGCTTAAACTTTGAGTCTGATATCTAATTTCTCTTGAAAAATTACTTACGAATTATGCAAATCATTGTCTACATGTGCAAGTTTTGACAAAAAAAAACGAGCTAATCATCCGAACCTCCTTCGAAAAAGAGTAACCAAGTGTAAACTTATTCTCACCGGCACTCGTTTTCACAAACTTTAATTGCAAATTCTCACTGTTCTTGGTCGGACGTTAAAAACATAAAGGTAACCACATCTTTTTTCTTCGGCACAATATTAAATAAAGTGCTCTTTCTTCTCAATTTTAGCAGCCGTCATTCACATTTAACTCATCCACACCTGCGTATCGAACTATCAATCACCACTTTCAACTATTTTTAATGCCCGAGGTTAATGAACCACCCATTGAAAGTTCTAGCTTTCGAGAACATCCTCACCCTTTAATGAATGAAAGTAAAACGATTCCATTCTTTGGATAGTCATGAACAAATATGGCTCTGTTCTTGATTTACACATCTTTCATTCACATCAGTCTTTTCAAAGTTGGTTTCCACAGTCGGATGTGGGTGTAGACTTATAGACACTCATATCCACACCCACCCTTTTCGACTAAGTTTCAAGAAGTCAGTCTGTAGGTCATAATACTTAGTTGAAATTAGCTAAAGTATACATCAGGAGAAAGAGCTCACTTTGTTAGAATGTCTTCTATCTTTGTTATTGCATTAGTTACATTCTTGGCAATATTGAAATTAGTATGATTTTTTTCAAGAAAAAAGGACAATGACACATTATACGTGTATCTTGTTCTTTTTATTTCCTTGTGTGTTAGGTATCGGTTTGGGGACATTGCTCGACTGTGTTGCTTCCTTGAACCATGTTTTAGCTCTTTGTTCCTGCCCGTCTCCACTTTGTATTTTCGAGCCATTCTGTTGCTGCTTTTCAAGAGTTCTCAGAATGACGTATGTATTATGTTTCAATAAAATATTTTCATTGACCTGCAACATTGCTAGATCACCATCACTTACGCGATCAATCCACAAATCTGTTCGTTTGAGATAGATTTGAACTGGTACATCAAGACTAATATTTGCATTCAATACGCGGACAATCAATCGTTTAAGCATCGAAATCCAGCATTCACTATTTTTGAGTGTTCCAACAATTGTCTCTTGTTCGAATGTTGCACAAGAGAACAGAGTGAAAACTCGTTATCGTTCTTCATCTGTAAATGTCTCTTCCATGAGTTCTTTCTTCATGTAAACACGCAAAACTTGATCAGAAACGTTTTCCTCAAAGGATCATTCACATAAAATGTTCATATAAAAATGGGAGAATGAGCGGGCGAGGGAAGCCGATTTGTCAGAACATAAAATATCGGCAGTCGGTTAAACATTTCTAGATGTTCACACACCTACTATGAATACTTTCCTTTTTTTCATATAACTTTCCTCCAAATTTTGAAGTTTAGCTCGTTTTGAAGAGCGTTTTCAAACAGCAAGCGAACTGAATGAATCAGTTGAATATGAATATGATATTAACATAATTGAAAATTATGCAATATGAACAGATAATTATTGCGTGAAGCAGCAGTATGAATGTTGTCCTATTTTCGAGTGCCATTGCTATGGGACTTCATTATTTGTTTTTACTTATATTGTTAAACGAAATATAGTTAATTAATGATAATACTAGTAATACGAGTTCATTGATCATTTTTTTTCGATGTGTTCAACACACCATTTTCAAACACAATAGATAAAGAGTTAGAATTATTGATAAACAATTCTTTTTATTTCTATAATAATGTTGATCAACACACTCGCATTACTAGTAGTTTGTTTTTTACTGTTTTCTGCTTATTAAAATCCAACGTCTTTAAAACAAAAAACTTTTTAATAGGCTACATTTTGTTGTTTATTGTTTGTGTAATGTGTGTTTTTGTCTTTTTTTTTGATACGCATATATTTATTTAATGAACTTCTATTTTGTAATAAGGAAGTAGTATATTTGAACAAACAGGTTTTTTTTTGTATACTGAGCGTCTTTAAAGGATGATCTCCAAGCATTTCATACAAATCGATGATGTATCGTAATTCAATGGTAGAAAATTGTATTTGACGAAGAATATTGTCATTCAAAAAACCTTTTCTATGAATACATTGTTCGACAAATATTTGAATAGTTATATTCTCTGTGAGGTTGTCTTCGACACTATTTTTCAAATAGGTAAAAACATAGTAAAGCGAACCGAGATATTTTAGAATATCATCCTTACTCATTCGAACGATGAAATGACTTGATTTTGTTCGTTCTTCATTGTGTAATCGTTCCTGCTTGATACGAGCACGTACATCGTTGATAAATGATTCGTTTTCACCATACAATTCAAATTGATAGTTGGAATATTGTAATTTATTCGTATCGATCATAACTAATGAACTAATCGTATTTTGAAATGTTAGCTCGATTTGTTCATAATCAAAGATGACATATGTGCCTTTGTCATATTGATAATTGAGAACAAGACTATCATCGATCAATTTTTTACTCAATAAATTTCGATCAGGATGAAGAATATGTTCCGGTCGAATGGATTGAAATGGTACATATTTCTCTTTCGACACGGACAGTTCGAATTTCAATGTTTGACATCCAAATCGGACTTCGCCTAATTTGATCGCATACCAAGCATGAATAAAATTTTCGTAGAGCTGCGATATTGTATCTTGATCGTTGCTTGTTGTCAAATAGTGTATGATTTTCATTTTTGTTGCATCATATCGTTTGAGCCGATGATTAAATTTATCAATGAGATAATTTGTAAAAATAATAATCGGATAGAGATATTGAATATTAGTATAAAGATCCAGTCGTTTTAGTAGAAATGTCGTGATCTGATAAGCATGTTCCGCATAGGAAGATGTTGCGATTTTCAAAATAAATTCATTAAGAGGATTTGTGGTGTGGAGTTTGGTGACATTGAAAAAGTTTAAATAAGGATATTGTTGTTCATTTTCGAAGAGTTCATTCACGAAACTGTCCAGCTCTCATTTAACATTCCAGTTTTGAATAGTCTAAGTATAGGCCATTTTATACTCAGGAGGAAAAGCTCCCAAGTGTCAGATGCCGTTTTGAATCGGATATATACCAGTTTGTAGAGCTTGACGAGACTAGAAGAAGACTAAAAGGGTTCATTCCAATATGATACCCTTCTTGAGTTATGACCATTTTACCGGATTTTTGGCCTCTGACAAGGCATATATAAACCAGTTGAATTAAGGAGTTTTTACCTGAAATTTTGCCTGTAGATAGGTGTTACGACCATTAAAATGTTCTACAAATTTCAGCAAAACAGAATGTTCCCTTCTTGAGATATGGAATGTTGAACGCATTCGCGTTTCCGACCTTTCCTTGTGATAGATGATCGTTTTTTGGATATCCAATATCTCAAGAAGAAAACATTCTGTTTTGCTGAAATTTTTAGGACATTATAATGGCCATGAGGCCTATCTATGGGTAAAATTTCAAGTAAAAGTTCTATAATTCGATTGGTTCATATATGCCTTGCCAGAGGCCGAAAATTCGATAAGATGGTCATAACTCAACAAGGACAGTGTATGGAGACGAACCCTTTTAGGCTTCGTCTAGTCTCATCAAGCTCTACAAACTGGTATATATCCAATTCAAAACGGCATCTGACGCTTGGAAAACTTCCCTCGTAAGTGTAGAGAAAGTAAAACTATTGTATAAAATATGTTTAAAAATAAACAATTTTCAAAATGTCATCTTAATAAGGTTACAAAAACAGCTTTATCTTCCTGGAAATTTTACTTTTGCATACATTGCGCTAATAGCCTTTTATAAACCAGATTGAAGTGATGTTTTAAATAAAAAGAACATTACCTAGGGACTTGATATTTTAATTGCTTCTCCATGGCTTGACGATTTGGATTTCGTAATAAACTCATTCAATTTTATTTTTTCAGTTTTCATCATATTTACTACACTAGAAGACATTTAATCTCTAGATCAAGTAAAATTGTCTTGCTTATCGATTATGGAACCAATAAGATAGAACGCTTGTTGTATTGATCACATCGACACGAAGCATTTTTATATTATTGATAGAGTAAGAATTTTCTTGGTATTTTCTAAGAAAAACAATGTAAAAGAAAAACATTTGAAGATCGATATCGAATTAATATTCGTTACCAATGTTATTTTCGTCATTTTTTCGTCTTATTACAGAAGAAAACCAAATTACCAAATTGAAATTCCGAAATCAGGAGTTATCAAGGAGACTTTCTTTACGAATCAAGAGATTATTTAATTGAAGTTAAACAACTTTCGATTCTTATATATCAAATTGGCAATCATTAATTTAATACAGATGATGCCATTTTCACTCGAGTTCTGCCACAAGTAATTTGCTTTTGTATTTAGAAAAAGCAGGAAACTATTTTTCACTCATATCTATCATATATACTTAATCAGTTAATATTCTTATCATCATTCTTTCTAGAATTCCTTCTTATTCTGACACAAATGAGAATTCTTTTTCATCGTGATGTTCAAACAAATGTAATTACATTAAAAAAATAGGACGATAAAAAGATTCTTACCACAGTTGAACGACGAATAATCACTCTTTGTTTCTTACATCTCTGTATGTATCCCTTATGTGTGCTTCTACTCTTATTTCTATAGTGAATATTTTAAAACTAGCATGTTATAAAAACAAGATAAGTTAACTTGCAACAAATGATTTTGTTTTTCTCTCGAGTTCTTTATTGGTTGCTACATATTTTGTTGTACTCTTGATCTATTTATTCTTTCAATATTTTTAATTCTTATGAAATTACCATAGTAAATTGACAGTAAAAATGAAATTATGGCAGCTTCGAACTAATAATTGAAACCAAATGTAAACAACTTATTAGGATATCCAAAATATAATCTTATATTGAGATAAAAGGGACTTTGAACTGATTTACAAGAAATATAAAATCCTTTCCAAATGAGAGAGGTCTTGTCTGATCATTGAAAATTTTGTATATCGGGTTTTTGTTTGATTTTCGAGATCTACTTTACAAGATATAATATATACTTTTCTACTATGTCAAGTAAAAAAACTGTTTTACACCTAATTAGTTCATGTAATTAACAATTTTAATTCGAGAAAAAGGAAATAAAAGCAAATCTTCTTTTTATTCATTACTGTAACTATTAAACTCCGATATTTTTATTTTTATTTTTTGCTTTTAACTTTCATGTTTGTTCAACGTATTGCTATAACAGGCAAGAAGGAAAAAACTTAAGAGTTAGGAGAAAATCCTCAAAACAGGAGCTTCCTGGTCAAATCAGGAGATTTGGTAAGCCTTGCAAGAAATCAACAGTTGAAAGAATAAAATATGTCAATTTTTATAATAGCATAGAGGTATCGTGAAAGAACGATTATCTATCATAAATTCGAAAGTCGAAATGTGAGGATGAGATGAAAGGATTTTTATTTTATTATTTTTATCTTTCAACGTTAACTTAGAAAATTACTTCGACGAACCGCTTAGTCATCTGATCTGATTTGATAAGCCAATTTTCGTTTAGTAACGATAGTGCGATATGTAGATTAAGAAGGACAATATATGCATCGACTTTTGTTTTTTGGTGACATTATCTGAAAATCTGAAGAAAAAACAATTTAGACAAATCCTTTGTCAAAAACAGCAATTGAAGGAGAATGATTTTGAATGATGGAAACGGCAGAAAACTTGCATTTTCTCATTTGCTTCTTGCCGAGAGCTGTAGAAAACTATTCAAAATGATCAAACATTTACTGAAGAATATTGAAGCATTTCAGTGTTGAATATTACTTGTTAGAAGTAGTCGAATACGACCAAACATGACTTTTTTCGGCACAACGTCCTTCATCTAAGCCAGCATACATGATAGAAATGGAAGAAAGTAAACTGATTAAGTTTCTCAGCAACCAACAACAATAGTCTTTCGATATATTATTCTTCATAATCGATCTAGTCATCCTCGAAGCGTCAGACTAGTGCGTCAATTTGAATTTGTATAAAAAGTTTCTACTTAACCTTCTTTCCAGTCTTCGCGTCAAGAGCAGAGTAAAATTCGATTAAAATAATTAATATCATTTTCAATGCATATGTGCAAAAATGGAAAGAAGACTAATGTTACCTGAACGATAATATTCATGAGTAACAAGACAGGATCAACCGTGAAAGACAATGCTTTTCTTTACTATGCTATTTTATGAAGATGTTTGATATTGCGTTTTGTAGAGTACTCTTCTCGTATTTCTTTCGTTCTCAAGTTTTGAAATAGATTCGTTCTTGTTAGATGAATCTATTAAACTATATTAGACTTCTTCTTCACTACAATACAAATATAGAATGTGTTCTTCCATATACCATTATGTGCTATTTCACCATATGCACTTGTTTCTTTTTCTATAGATTGTATGATCAATGTCTGCTGCCTTTGTGAAATATAAGGATTACCATTCTCTAAACAATTATAGGAACAGCATTTTGTTCGAATTGAAATGTATATACATCTTTAATTTTTTCAAAACTCGTTAGTTCTAAAGCGTTTTCATCGCAATTCAGTTCGGTTTCGATGATCGATAATGCCGAAGTTTACCGAAAAAGACTAACGCGACCACTAGTTTTAGAATCTTAACCAAATATTTTCAGAGAGAAATGTGATATTTCTCATAAAACGGATGTGGGTGTGTGGCGTGGGTGTGGGTCTTCTTGAACTCCGCACCCACACCCTACAAAAATGATTGCCAGTGTGAGCTCTATAAATAGGTAAAGTTTCGCATTGCCAGGTGATACTTTGGTACAGCATGGTAGAAACCCTTTGGAACTACTGTGTGCTGAGTTATTTATTGAAAACAATTTTTTTGTAGTCTACTCATGGTGATAAAATTTCATTTGGCAACATTAAACAAAAATATGACAATACGAACAACAAAGAACGACAATATTAATGCTAGACAAATAAAGACCATGAAAATGAAAACCAATGTGCTCAACTTACAAAAGCACCTACTGTCATCGAATCAGCCTGTCGTACAAACTTCTTGAATATAGAGTTACACTCAATGTTACATACTAAGTTCAAAAAACAATATTAGGTTTTCACAAGCGTCATTGTATTACAATTATTGGGAGTCACAGTTTTTTGGGTCGATTCAATAGGACGTCGTCGAATTCGTTGAAAAATGTGATTGCGCAATTCTTGATTGCGGTAACAGAGTATAATTATATTCACTAACAATGAATTGACAGGTAAAAGGATCAAACCAAAATCAATGCGAGTTTTGACAATGCCTGACGGTAAACTCATCAAACGAAAAATATATATTGAAGCCCAATTAAGAGTGTGGGTGCGGGTGCGGAGTTCGACAAGACCCACACCCACACCCACACCCTTGTTTTTTTTACTAACTCCAACAGTAAAAGAAATATTCTCGAAAAAGCTATCTCTCAACTGGAGGATGGCTTTATTGTATGAAAAATATTATTTAGTTCCCTAGATATTCATCTATATTGTAATATATCATAACAGTGTTCATATTATGTTGCAAAAGCTCCTAGCTTTGTGGAAAAAAAAACAAAAATATTGCTGAGTATCCAAATAATGAACATTGTATTCACCGGAAATAAAACCAACATATCCATGATGACTTTAGCATGAATAGATACATATTAGTATTATCATGTGCACAGCATCTATCACTTCATTAAAAGTTCTTTCTCATCTATAAACTTGTCCAAGGAGATTTTTTTTTTCATCCTACTTATTGAAAATGATTTCCGTGGAGAATTATTCTGGAGAAGAAACCCGAGCTCCATGAAACATCTTCAAACGAAAAGCTGAGCGCATTTCATGTTTCTCATGATCCATCTCACTTCTCGGAGATGTCTCAACCCCTCCATTTCGGCATAGCACAATATCAAGACTGAAAATGAACAATCAGGCAATGTCAGAGGACGATTTAACACGTCATATTTAAATACCCATCAATATGCCTCTAAAAGCCATCGAATAATCGAATGTATTCATTTTCTTTAGAAAATTTAGCCTCATAACTTCTGAACAATTCTATTATTCATGTTATACCTTCTAACTGCAATGAAAACTCCAAAAGGATGCTCTTGCCATACATAGAGTTGGATAAGAATGGTCGTGTATTGTTAGAAAGAATTAACATTCGACTTTGATTATCGAAGATCTCGTATATTCCGGCGAAAACTATGGTTTTTCACTGGATTTTAATCAAAAGCAAGCCGATCAAATCGTTACGTGGTGACAAAACTAGTATAGTCTTGTAGAAATAAGTGAACTGAACATTTTTGGTAGTGAGAGTGAGTTGAAAATGTATCGGGATATACTCAAAAATTTTATTTTACAATGCCCAGTTTGCATAGCTTACTATATACATTCGTCCCACTACACGATGATTGATTCTTTATTTATCCAAGAATGGGGTGAATCGATAACGCTTTAGGGCTCTCGGAAAAACTAGCGTATAGTCTATTTCCCTCAAGATCTTGAAAATATAAAAATATAAACTTAAAGAAAAATGTTTTCTCTATATTGTTGGTGACGAAAACTATTTTTTATCTCTTAAAATGACGAAGATCTAGAGCAAAGAAGACAAAAATTAAAAAATCTTTTAATTCGCCCCGCATGGCTTTACTACAAATATATTATAAATTTTCTATTTTTCATTTCGACAATATTCTATAAAAAAATCGATTCCAGTCACCGTCTTGGAGTGCACTCTTTTTCCTATGTTTTCATTATGAAGAAAATAAAACGATATAGATGAAACAATGGTCACTTTGTTTCTAATTGGATATATATGCAGTGAATGTGCAGTTATGAATCAGATCGCAATTCGTTCACATCAATAATCTTTCGTGCTGATACACATCAATAACAAGAAGCAATTAGAAACATTATGACTGCCGGCGACAATGTTTCAGAAGCTATACAAATAATGCAATTAAAATTACAAATTGAACAAGAACAAACAAAACGAGAAAAAATAAAAACAAAAGCCATACTAGAACAAGAAAAAACAAAACAATTAGAACTTGAGGAAAGAAAAAGAAAAAGCACAAAAGAAATCGAAGAGTCAAAGCGAATGAAAATTCTAAACGAACAATCATCATCAAGCAAAAAAAAACGTTTCAAAGCAGCAATGCATAATCGTGGTTTTTTCGATATTTATGCACGTAATAATGTTCAGCTGCTCGAAATTCAATCTTTATTAAATGTTAATAATAAGATTAACGATGATATGATGTATGCTCTTGAAAAGTGTTTTCTTCCTTTGAAATTATGTGATAAAAAATTAGAAAGCTCAATTCAAGCTGCATTTGATATGTCACTAAATAATTTATTTAACGAACTTAGTGATTTGACATCATTGAAATATTTAAACACATCACATTGTTGTTATTTAGAAGGAAAAGCTCCTGATTGTAGTTTTGTATTCAAAAATATTAATATCCTCAAGGACAACCAAATTGTAGTTTTAAAAGATTTTATTGTTTGCCTTGGTGAATTAAAGAGATTAGATGGAAACATTGTCAAGGAAGATCCAGTTGGACAAGTATCACGTTATCTGAATTATATATTAGATGAACAAAATCGTGAAAAAATCTATGGATATTTGACAAATGCAGAACAAATTATATTTTATTGTCTTCAAAAGAAACCAATGTCAGATTTATATGATTATTATGAAAGTAAACCATTAGATTTTTTTATTGACTTGCCTAAAACGTCATCATCATCATCATCATCATCATCTGTTGCTGCAAAAAAAAAAAGTAAACAATCGAATAAAATCCATTTGAATAGTGATACATTGAAAGTATTTATAAAATTTTTAACAATGGATTGGGAGTTTTATGGCTGCACAATGTTAAATATAAGTCCTAATGATCGTTTACATGAAGATATATTTAACATAGAATCAAAAGCAGGAAGCGGTTTAACTTCAATTGTTTATGTTTTAAACCAAAATACAAATGTCAATACTGATCAAAAGCGCTATGTAATAAAAATCTCCAAACACGATGAATATTCAAATTATTTTAAAAATGAAGTTAAAATGTTAGAACCATTGAAACAATCAAATGATTCAATTAACTTCAAAAAATATTTTGAAAATATTTTCGCATCATCGCCTACAGGTAAATTTTGTTTATTAAAATTTAAAAGAATATTTTCAATGCATTGAAAATCTATTGAAAAAAATTAGAAAATATTTTTTTTTGTTTTTTGAAGTGTTTAAAGAAATATAATGAAAAAGAAGATTTAATGAGAAGCTAATATGAAAGAAATCGTAGTTTTTCAATGGACTTTGTTTGAATGAGAGTTGGAAAAAAAGAATTCCTCATCATAATAAATGAAGAACTCGAAGATTGATTTTCTGTTAAGAGAATAATTCGAGTAAAATACATTATTTTTTTTCTCTGTTGATTAGATATGAAATAAATTAGAAGAAAAATTTTAAATTGTTGAATTAATCTATGATGAAGTGTTTTTTTTATGCGCTCATTTTTGAGATTTTTATAATTAGTAAAAAAGAAAAACAAAACTACATAAATTTATATTTTTCTGTATTTATGCAAATATAAAATTTGAAATCAGAAGATTTTAATGCAAAATTTAATTTAATATAAATATTTAAAATTTTTAGTTTTTGATGATTATATATGTGTATGTGCATAGATGATTGTCTGGGAATTCAATAGATAAGAAAAAAAAGAACTTGAATATTTTTTGTCACTCTTTAATTAGATGAGTAGGTTTTGTGTTTCTAAAGTTAGAGAGCAGATCTAAGTTTTTATTCATGAAAGGATATGTCATTCATATATATAAATCTAGCTAATTATTTTTTACTATACAACTAGTCAACTTTGAGATTAGAATCTATTTACCATCTGTAAATAGCTCTATGATTGTTATTTCGTATTAAAAAATAAGTCACTTGCTATGACCAATCATTGTTTAACTTTAGTTTTCTTGAAAAATGAAGGATAATTTCTTTGATAACTAGTATTATTCATCTGTCATACTACTTGATAAATCAATAAAATAATATCTTGCAACTTTCTTAGGTTTAGAGTTTTGAGAAAAAATGATTCGATATGGCACTAGTTATTTGCAATGCATTGAAATACAAAATTTATAATGAAATAAAATTTATAAACGTTCTTTAAGCAATTTAAATTTCGGAATTGATTTTACGAATAAATTTCAGTATTCACACGATTCGGAATAAAGAGTTAGGCGAGAGATCTAAAATTGCAAATTAAGCGATATGAAGTTATCGTTGGATTTAGAGCGTTAAGAAAATATCTCAGAAGTTCGATTGACGAATATGGAATTAAGAATACGTTTAAGTTAATAGATTTAGGAGTTTAGATTCAGTAATATGGATTAAGGATAGATTTAGGAATATGTGGTAAAAGAATACATTTAATGGTAAAGATTGAGGAATGAATGTTGCGGATAGATTTTGTGGAAGGTACAGATTAGAGATGTATTGAACGGAAACCAAAAATTATAGCTGACATGGACCGAGACTGAAAAAAATAAAATTTTTAACTCTCGCAAATATTTGTCATTGACCAGAAAAATAAGCAAGTACCAACTCTTACGAATTATTCAAGATTGAAAACCAACAGATTCTACTAGTTTCTCTAAATGCGGGCAAGTAACAGAAAAATTAGGGATATCTTTTTTCGGTTAATTAATTTCAAATGTAATTTCTTTCAAATTTCAGAAATTTTAGTTTAAAATGAACTTGAATTAACAATGAATAAAAATTCATGAAATTTGGTTTTTATGTTAAATTGAAAGTTTTCAAGAGGTTTTTCTGGACTTAGTAATTGTTTTTTTAATGTAAATTAATCATCTCTAAGAAAAACTTAAGTCAGAGACACTGGGACTAGAACCAAAAAGAAACGAATTTTAATTTAATTGAGTCAGAAGCGGAAAAGATCTACCGGTGCTGGGACCTGTACCGCGACCGAAAAAAATTTACGGGATCGGAACTGAAACAAGTTGATCTCGTCTATTTCTACTAAGGGTAGATGTAAGACATTATGGATGTTTATTGCGAGTATGAGACTGGTATAGAATAAATAAGATAGAATTTTATAAAAAAACAAAACAAAAAAGGCTAGTTATAAGGCTAACTGGATAGAAATAGACACGTTACATAGTAGGAACGTATCTGATAGTTAGATTGAGGTATGACTATACGAGCATTGATGTCTGAAGAGTGATGTATGAATATAATAGTAGAATATTGAATCTAGTGAAAAACAAAATCATACCGCAGAACATTTTTTCTCGGAAATGAAAAAAGTTATCTTCATGAAACCTTGTTTTTTTTCAATGTAGATATAATTGTAAAATAAAGAGTCGAAATGAGTCAAATTTATAGATTTAATAAAACAAAATGTAAATTATAAAACTTATATTTAAATTTTCTTGAAGAAGCTTCATTCGAATATTCTTAGCATATCGTTAAGGTTTGTGGCGTATTTATGGGTTATCTAAGTAATGCGAAAGTTTTGAATAAACATTAAGATATATAAAATAATCAAAGAGATATTGTTTCAAAGTAGAAGTAAACGTATAAAGTACAAGGTTTTTGTATTTGATCCTCAATTGAAAAGTATTTGTCTCCAAATTGAAGTATAGGTATAAAATACTTTTTCCAAATTACAAGCATAGATACGAAGTACATTTGATCAATAGTTGATTTTTGTACTTTTGGAAAAGCATGAAAAGTATAATTACCAATACTCTCGTACGAATTCTGATTTAAACAAGTGAACTGTTAATATTCTCAATATGTTTGAGATTTCAGATTGAGTTTTAATAGTATATTTATTAGAGCTGGGCTAGTCAAGTCAAGTCAAACTCTGAGTTTACGTGATAAAACGCTTTTTTAATCTTCGAGAGAGTGAAATGTTTTGAATTCTTAATGAAGATAAGTGTTACTGGATGATTTCGATTGAGTATTTTTGATTATTACTGTTTGTTACTTTGATACTACAATTTTATAGCAGCTGACCAACTTTAAGCTGTTGAATGTCTGATGTTTTCCATCAATTTTACAGGTTCATTATTTTGTTGTTTTTCTCTGAACCATTTCATTGACTTGTCTTGTTCAGTTCCTTTTCCTTCGAGTTAAATTACTTGGAGAAAAAAAATGTTGAGGTACCGCTTGACTTGATTTGTGACTTGAAATATCTTTGACTTGTCTAGGGCTGATATTTATTATGAATAAAATCGAAATAAATTGACTTTTTTTTTCAAGAAAATTTCCATGATTGTCGAGAATAAATAGAAATTCAGTGATGTATAAGAATTTTTTATAACGATTTTTAATATGAAATAGTTTATTTGTTATTTTTTTCATAGAAAATGTCGGAATTATAAAAAATAAAAGTTTGAGATAGATTAAACAAAAGAATTTACAAATCTAAATAGAAAAATTCTTGAATCGAGAGTATTAATAAATAGACATTATCAAGTAGAGAATTGGTGAAAATGACGAATTTTTATTTTCAATAAACTGTCAAGTTTTTGTTTAATAAAAAAAAAAAAAAGAAGAGTTTTCTTCAAGTTTAATTTTTCTAAAATTGATCATGTTTGTTTTAATGTAATTTCTTAAGTTTTTAATACTTTCTCGGATATGATTTCTTATTTAACTTAAGTACATTCTTGATTTGTAAATGTTATTAATCATCAATTAAGTTTTAGATCAAATTTTACAATAGTTATTTGATCATGGGTCATAATCTTTATTTATTTGTATTTCAATATATTACATAGAAAATTATTCATTAATGAAGAAATAAGTTGAATTCTTGTTATTAAAATGTTTGTTTAGATATTTATCTTTAAATTATATTTATTACATTAGCTTTCGCCTAAATCAAAGATTGTAATTAAGTATTTTACGATGTTATTATATATTAGTTTAGAATGAAAAATTAATAAACAAAACAAATGATTTAAATCTATTTCTTATTGATAAAATGAATTCTATTTGAATTTATATCTGTTTGAGTATAAATTTACAATTAGAAGAATTTCATATAGAAAATCTTTATTTCACGATCATTCAAATACTATTTTATTTTAAAAATAATTTGTTTATTTTTGTTTTCAGGTAATTTTATAATATTTGAAAATTATTTGACACCTTTGAATTCATTAACATTAATTCAGTCACAACAACTTATTAATATCATTGAATATTTATATAATTGTCATATTATTCATCGTGATTTACGTCCAGATAATTTGATGTTAGATTTTAGTCAACAACATTTAAAATTAATTGACTTTGGTTTTGCTACAACTTATGAAATCGATGAAATGCCAAAGAAACTGCCTATTGAAGGAGTAGTTTCATATGCTGGCTTAAAATTTCTAGATTATTATTACGAATTACTATCGAATCATTCAAATACTTTCTATTATTATTATGAACGAACGTTTGATCTACAATGTGCAATAAACATTATGATGTATCTGACAGATGATAACATTAAAAATAGAATGATATCAATTAAACAAGACTTGTGTGTTAAATCAAAAGTATTAAAATTATATCAATTATGGCTTGATATAACACTTAGGAGTGACAATTGTTCTGAATTATTAAAGTTAATTAAATCTTTAAAAGAATCACCAAATTTTGATGTTATCAAATGTGAAATAGAAAAACGTCTAGTATTTGTAAATTAAGATGATCTTTATAATCACATGTATGGTCATGTTACTGATAAAAATTTATAAATAATTTGGTAGTTGAGATTTTTTTCCTGTTATTTTCCTGATATTGTGTTTGTTTATTTCTTTTTTTGCAGGTTATGTTCATGTTCATATAATAAATATTATTCATAGAGAAATAAAGTTGACTTATTTGATTGATTATTTAATCTATTTTCAAATTAAGAAATCATAATGATTTATTTATATATCTATGAGATGTTCTTTTTTGAACATTAACATACTCAACATCAGTGTCGAGATAAAAAAGAAAGTTTTAAGATTCAAGAAATGATATTGTCGAAGTGAATATTTTTTTGAAAAATACGAACAGATCTGACTGATATTTGATATTCAAGATTCATATTTATTTGATTTTTCTTCGTTTAGGAAAATTCGATAAATAAATTTTTCAAATTTTAGTTAAAAATTACGTTGTTGACTTTGAATAGTGGAGGTGAATATGAGAGTACAATTTTTTAAATTTAAAATTAAGTCGTATGTTATAAAAGAATGAAAGTAAACAATATTAATTTATCGCAATGAACAAATTTCATCAATGGACCAAAAACAATTTTGTGTTTGGGTAACGTGAAAATAAAATATTTAAAAACGAAATAGTTTTAACTTATTCTTTATAGTAATAACTAGAAGAAATCGAATAATAGATTTTATTACAGAAAATAATTTTCAATTAAAAGAGATTCTTATGAAATTCTTAGATTCATGATTAATGAGAAAGTTTATGACAATTCGAGAATTCTGAAATTGCTTTTCCTTTTATTTCCATAAGAAGCGTTTTTCAGAGATGTTCATCTGTCGAAAATAACATAACCGTGTTATACAAGAGTATTGCCTATCATCATGAAAACTTCATTGTTTGTAGAGTTCAATTAGCTAATCATTTTGATGTATTTCGATTGAAGAAAATACCTTAGCATCTATGCTTTTCAGAAGTGGACTTTTCATAGTTTTCTCCTTGTAAACTTTTGCAGCTGCTTGTCGGATGTTTTTTTTTATCTTATTATTTTTTCTAGGCGTTTATTATGCGTACTTTTTTCATCGTGCAACTTTCTGAAAAGACTAGTTTTACTCAGTTTTCAATGTAGTATCGGGATCAATATTATATCGAATCTTGGAATCACTATGGAATGAACATGCGAGGGCTAAAAGTCGATGGAGTCTCAACTATGAGATTTTACAATGGTGAAAAGTGGCCTATATTTCAATTGAAAAAAAAATGCAACTTTTCGAATTTTCCTAATAACTATCATATAGGAAAAGATAGAGCAAAACTTGTTCTACGAAATGGTATACGTCACTTTCTGGGACGATCAGATTTATCAAAATGACAATGGATTTAGAATCAGGTAGATTTCGATATTTTCAACGTAGTTTTTGATATTTAACAGATTGTCCATGAGAAAGTCGAACATCATCATGCTCTCGAAAAATTTGACCACCTTTTTTATGATTGGACATGAAAGAGCATGGTGAAAACCTATAAATCGAAATTTTTAGTCATTTCTAAGATGGGAATGACGCGTTATGAAGGTGTGGGTGGGTATGGGTGTGGAATGTCCACTCTTTACCCACAAACCCATTCCCATCAACACCCACACCCCGTAACAATATTCATTTCGAGTAATATTCATCGTTGCTTTTATTATGCATCAATTAATCATAGTATGATCTGATCAGTCTTCAAGCTTTATGCAAAATAATACACGCTTCCACTCTTGAATCCTTTGAGCATTTGCATAGGTCTTTGATGGGTACACCTTGCAATGCCTGTTCAATATGTTTACCACTACCTAAAAGAATAAAAGACGTGTTAAGTAATTTTCAGATAGATTGAAATCAGTCTTCACATTACCTACCCATGTTGGCTTGCCACATTTAGAATAAATAGTTTTTCTGCACATTTTTTGGAAATCTAAAAGATATTCTAAATATAGAAGAGAACAACACAAGATTGCTCATGTTAACTTAATCTAAAAACAAAAGGTTCACTATTGATTTTTTCGATAATGCCATTGATCGATATTGCAAAGTTTTCTATTATTACAAGTCAAAGTAAAAAATAATTATTCATCATCACGGTTCAAACCGTGCATATGAGTGATTAAAATAGAAAGAAACGTAACTATTAATGACATCGTCATTGATTTTTCGAGCAAGAAAGTCAATGCATCTCATCAGTTCATTATTATATCAGAAAAGAAACTCTCACAGAGTTTTTTTCGTATAGTTCACACAAAGCGATAAAACTATTGAATCATGCTAAACGATAATTGACTCATTATTTCTCTAAGACACGATTGCCTTAAAAGGAATATATCTAAACTTTGCCACCAAAACAATGTGAGCTATAGAAAAATTTTGTTTTTTTAGAGCGTAATAACCTGTATTTTTTGAGATAACAATAATCATGTTTAGGATCTAAGTTTTCAGAACAATTTTCAAAATAAGTTTATCGCCTCACGAGCCATAACTGCATTTTTAATGTTTTTCATTTTGAAAAGTCAGAACCAGCGAGTATATCACATGACAATGTACAACTGAGTAGTCCGAAAAAGTTCGCATATGCTGAGTCTTGATCCATGGTCTTGAAAAAACGCTTAAGAATGAAAGTCGTCATTTGAATTTCTCTGATTTTTCCTTTGCGAAACTAAACTTCTGATGATTTATAATCTTTTTATTGTCACAGAAGAGTGATGCGCAACTATGTTTTGAATCACCTATACATGAAATACAAACAATCTTCTATGTTGTGTCATTTGAAAAGAAACTTTTCCGATCAAGATGAAGATTAGGGAAAAAATATGTTAAATGACATAATTTTCTCTATCTCACCTGTTGATAATTTAATGAATGTCGTTTCTGATTTCCATTCTTTCTTTTTGCAGTACGTGTTTTCTCTTCTCTATCTTTATATAATTTAAATCTTCTTTTCTTTAGTGTATTATTGTGAATAAAGAACAAGATTTCTATTCATGTTTAGTCCTTCACATATTCTATCAAAGATTGTAAAACGTTAATATTTGTAAGAGGATTAAAGATCGCCTCTGTGATAAATAGTGAGTGGAAGTTTTATGATGAACTTTTCTGTTCCAGGTACAGACATCATCTTTTGAGTTTATTGCTCTTTTCAAATAAATCCTATTTGAGTAGAGATTTTCTAATCTCATTGCTTTACTCATTTAAAAATAAAACTAAGAATATGTTCAGATAATACGCTTATGTACGTTCAATGCCTTCATTCTTTTGAACTGTGCATACTCAACTGTTCTATTTCATGCTTATAATTTAATCTTTCTTTCTTATTACCCTATTCAAGAGTATGTTTCACATTTTTGTCTTTCATTGAACCTGCATTGATATGCCTTACTTGATCGAGCTTCTCACTTTTGCTCATCAACGTTCGATTGTTCATCATAGTCTGTTTCGTAGACGTAATCATCTGAAAGCATGTATGGATTCATTCGACAACTTCAATTACCACAATCTGATCAATAGCAATCTGAATACCAGCTTGACAGATGAAAATGTACTACATAGATTAAGTTGATTTTTAATTAAGTATACAATTTGAAGTACTCCTCATCAAAGTTAACAATCAAGTAAACATATTTGGCAATATCAATATAGTGAGCTATTTTCAAGTGTTGAATATTTATTTTCAAGCTAAAAAGCTTTTGCGTACACAATCATAATAGATCGATTCTTGGAACCACAGTTTTGTCTTTATTTCTTGATGAAAATAAAACAATATTTGATGTTTGTAGATTTTTATTTTTCAGAACTTTTCCAATTCAGAGCTTTTCCCTCTTCGAATGTTTTCTTTTTTGCATCATTTTTACCAAACCTTAACATATATTCACGGAAGCAGATTATAACAAATTGAAATCATAAAGTTATGATATTGTTCAACAAAGAAAAGAGAGTTCATTTTTTTTAATTAATCGAAAGCGATGGAGAAATGTATTATTTGTGGAGCATATCCAAGTCTCACATGTTATCGGGGAACGTTAACTTAACAGTATTGATTATCTATCCACTTTTACTCTGCAAAAAATGTTCATTAACAGTCATTAGTAATGGCTTGCCAATTTTATTGTTTCTATGCGCCTGGCTCTTTTTCATGATATAATCATCTTAAGTACAAATGAATGAACATAAAATTTATATAACGTATTTTTAGAATAGAAGGAATTAATTCCGTGTTGCTATTAGTGTAGATTGGAAAAGTTATAAGGAAGGTACCGAAAAACCTTGATTCTCTCTTGTGCTAAAACCTGAACGAGCGAAATATGTAACACATGCTGTAAATTTGAGGAGCGAAGCTGAGAATATGAATACAAGATGAAGTAGGTGCTACGAGAGATGTTTAATATTAACAGTAATGGTAGCTTGTCAGTATAACAAACGCTCATATTAAGTGAGAGTAGCAACTTACATAACACAGACATACTCTATAATACTTATATACCAATTCAGATTTTGCATCACACATAAAGATATTTTTACCTTAATCATGGACAGTTAAGTACAGATATAATATGAATTCTACTAGCTTCCTGCACAATATCCACGAATCGCATGTGCTTTCTAAAAACATACAATTCAATGTATACATAATTTTCAAGGTCATATTTACTAGAATATCGATGTAATTTCCATCTAGGACGAATGATTATCATTTCTCCATTCGCTCACTTGAGCAATCGATTCTTAGTGTTGTCTTCACACTTGTATATCAGTTATCATCATTTTGTTTTGCGAAGTTTTAGACAATTTTCTGAATTATAATTCAAATTGCGCCCATTCGAATAGACATTCTCTTGAAGTCATAGATGATCGAATAGAAATAGTTAAGTATGGTATAAGCCTACTTTCAAAATCAAATGCAAGAATTAAGCTAATGATTTATTTCGATCAATGAACTGCTTTTTACATCCCATGACACACCGACCGACCCAATGAAAGCTTATTCAGAATTATTAAATTATGATCCAATTCTAAGACGTTGAAAACCTGTTGTGTTCAGTTCTGATGATTTAATCAATACTGAGATTCAAAACGAGGGTGAACGTGAAATAAAGCCAAATAAATGAAGAATTAAAAGAGTATAATTATAATAGCAATGAAGCAGATCACAATCATAGACTTTACTTTCTAAACTCATGTTTCTAGTCTAAATCGAAAGATGAAATGGGTGTGGGTGTGTGGGTGGTGGGCGTGGGTGGGTGTGAGTGTGGGTCTGGCTTGAGTCTCGGTGTGGCTGTGCAGGTTAGTGTAGCTGTAGGTGTGGATGCGTGTTTGGGGTTGCTGTTTTACCTTGCTGAGCATGTCTCCATGATGAGGCAAGCAGGTACGACTTGTGTGAGTGCGTTAGTATTCGGAGAATTTGTGGTTGGCGCAGTCGTGGTGTGTGGTTTATTGTGGATTGCAGTTTTTCCAGAAGTTCCTATTAGGATCGGTGTGAAGGTCACTTTGGTTTTAGCTTAGGGTTTGTATGTAGAGGAGCGCGTGGGCGATGCTTTGCCATTGATCCCTATAGTACGGATATGGCTGGTAGTGAGGACGTTTCCTGGGACGTTGAATTTAATGTTGAATGTGGCTGTGTGTCTCTCGGTATTGTTGTATGAAGAGGATTGTCTGATATCTAGATGACCACGTGGGTGCGACTTTGCAGTAGGGCCTGTTGGCACATTATTCATGTCTGTTGTGTATTAAACAATATGTAACTGTATGTATCGATGTGGGCGAGAGGTCGTTGGTGCCTATTAGTAGACATGTTTAAAAATATGCAATTGGCTACGGATGTATGCTTCTATTTCGGATGCGCAAGTGGAATTTTTTACTAGTCTTGTGGATTTTAATGCATTGGAGAAAATTGTGGTCAGTAACACGATTGGTCGGACATTGTGCGTCGCGAGTGAAGCAAAAGCCAGTACATTTTATGGTTTTGGGTATACGAGAAAGGCGACATAGGAACTTTTCTTGTGCTTATGTCTCAGCTAAGAAAAGTACACGACTTAGAAGACTGGCTTTTGAGTGTGTTTTTTACGTCACTTGGAAAATGATAGAGATTGTATGATAGCATTGTTTGTTAGTTATCAGTGTAGTTCGAAATAGACGGAACATTGTGCAAATAAACATGTTTGATTCAAACAAGAAGGGAATGTTTTGGTGAATACGGTAGAGTTATTTTTTTGTCGAAGTTGGAAAAAACCAAGCATGTGAAGTGTGTGTTGTTGTTGACTGAAGTCTGCGAATGAAGCATGTATGATGCATATAACGAAAGACGATAAAAGGAATTTTGTTTCGGCGAAATAGTGCTCACCTGGCTGGCAGGTAAGAGAGGTAAGTAAGTATGAATTGTTGAAGGAACAGCGAGAAAGAGAGAAAAGGAGGCAATATGGTTTTTTTCTGTTTGTCTTTGGCGCTAAGTGAAACAAAGAAAACAACAACTTTTGATTGACTACTACACGGTAAAGATAAGAACGAGAATTTTTTTCGCACGTGATTGTTGTAAATAAATACGCGTCTAATAACAAAGCACGATCATTCGAATTGCAAACGCAACAAGAAAACTTCAACTACACACACACATGCTCTCCAACACGTTCATACATACAGAGTCAATCAAAAATGACCTATGATTCAGCTGAAACTCCGGTCCAGTAAGGCCAATCGGGCTGAAATTTTTATCAGGAGCATATCTCTCCAGGATCACTCATCCCTGAAATTTTCAGCTCAAAAGACCCATCCTAAGTGGGAAT